>JAODAL010017803.1:0-76605 GCA_025379985.1 Phyllomedusa bahiana
AAATTTTTATCCAATTTTAAGTTCAGGTTTCCCAATATCCAGGAAATTTTTTCCAATAAAAAACTGTTAATAAAAAAAGGAAAATCCCACTACAATGTCCCCAACTAAGTTTTTGGTGAACTTTACCCAATTTTTCTTTATAGGGGGGCTTGTCTGTGTTCCCCCCGGGGCCCCCCCCCGCCCTATTCCCGTGAATTTCAGCGGTAGATGGGTTTTAAAAAATTCTCTAGAAACTACAAAATTTCCCCCAAATCAAAATCTAACAAAATTTGGGAAGGATCCCGCAAATTTATTTAAAATTTTCTCTGCAGAAATGGGACAATTTCGCTGAGCTTTTTTGGCCAAGGCGGGAGCGCAGGTCCTATCCCTATGAACCTGAGAGACACTGAGGCTAAAAACAGGAAACGTTGTTTTTATGAAAACGAGGTATGTAAATTTTTTCCCCACCCCAAACGAAACCCATACACTCCCAGTAATAAACGTCGCACACACACTCCCCCCTGTTCTATTCGAATTTTAAATTTGCTGGCCCCCAAAAATTTTTACGGGGAAAGCCCGAAAAAGGGGCCAAATCCTTTAATATGAACCCCAAAGTTTTTTAACCCTTTAAATTTAACGCAAAATCTGGAAATTTCGATCACCATAAAAACCTTGCCGATTTCAACTTTGTCGATAAAAATCGCTCAACACTAGTTTGAACCAATCAAAATCAAAGGCGGGACAGTTCAAAATACAGTAAAAATGCAGAAAAGAGCTCTTTTCTGCATTTTTTTGGGTTTTTTTAACTGCCCGTTCCCCTTTTATTTTGGGGTTTGGGCAAAAAGTTCTCCCTAGGGTTTAAAAGGGCCCACTGGGCGCTCCTATTCTATTGGCGATTTAAAGCCCCAAACCCAAACAGAAGAGCTTAAACAATTTGAATTACGTTTTTCCCCGGGAATTCTCTTATTGCAATTCCTTATGCGCGCCGTTCCCCGGGGACAAAAGCGTTGGGTTTGGGATTTAAAAGCTTTAATTTTTTTAGAAGGTTTTTTCCCGCTTTTTTCTGAAAAAAAATTTAAACCCTAATAAAAAGAAATTTTTTTTTTTATACTCCACGCCGCACGGGGGCGAGCGCCCCCAGATTGCATTGCCCCCGATCTCTTTCCCTAGACTAAAAAGGGAGAAGAAAGCCGCCCCTTGATTGGCTGGAAAAGCCAAAACCCCCGCTAGCTCAGCCAAACAGCCTTTTTTTTTTTTCCCCGCATTTTTTTCTGTATTTTTAACTGTCCCCCCCTTTTTATTTTTGATTGGTTTTTAAAAAAAAAAAATTCTCCTTTGGCTATAATGGGTCCCCGTTTGCTCCTAATTCTGATTGGCCGAGATAGCCAACCCCCCCGCTAGCTCAACCGTCAGCTCTTTTTTGCATTTTTACTGTATTCTTGAACTGTCCCGCCTTTGATTTTGATTGGTCAATAGTTCTCTATAGGTTTTAATGGTTCACTGTCGCTCCTATTCTAAATTTGGCCGGTTTCTGGCCGCCCCAAATGAGAAATAGCTTTCAGAATTTAAATTTTATGTATTTCCCGGCAATTTTCAAATATCCTAATTCTTTGATAATTGCGCCGTTCTAGATTTTTGGAAAGTGATTTTTTTTATGTAGTTTTTCTTTTTGAGGTTTGAGCTCTTTTCTGACAATGTTTCTCGCCTTTATAAAGGCGATTTTTTTCGGAATCATACTCCATGCCGCACGGAGCTGAGCGCCAAGATTTCTGTTGCGATCTTCTATGCTTCCTCTCATGTTACGTTCTTGCTTCACTTCGCCTCCGCCGGAGCATTTAGACCAAAATAAACTAGGTCTGGCTGTCGGAGCTGCCGAGCGCTGCAATGCGCCGCACTCTGCCGACTCGCGATCGTACATGCCTCGGAGTTTTCGAGCGCGCCGCGTCCCGCCCCGGAACGCCTTCACCGCGCCCTCACCGCGCCCATTGCCCTTCCCTTCATGCGTGCTGCAGCTGAAAGTGGCGAACGTTGCGCCTAACACTGCATCCCTGCTTCCGACAGGGGGATTCGGGCCGGGAGGCGCAGGTTACTCCAAAACACAGGCGAAAAGCCCAATCATACATGTCGCCCTTTGTGTTTAAGGATAATTTTTATTTACAAGGTCAGGGTACGGCAATGGGAGCAGCCTGCGCCCCGGCGTATGCCAATTTATTTTTGGGATATTGGGAGCGAGGAATTTTTTCATGATGATGTAACTGTTGGAGTGGATCAAGTCTAATGTTGGCTGAGGTACATCGACGACGTGCTATTTCTATGGCGCGGGTCGATGTCCCAGCTGACAGAATTGTGGACTATCTTAACAACAATCCATACAATATCAAATTGACATTTAAAGCTGATCTTAAAAAGGTTGAATTCTTGGATATCCTTATTGAGACCGATATGGATAATGTGATACAAACGGATATATTTCGAAAACCAACCGCGGTCAAATCATTTTTACACGCATCCTCCTTCCATAACCCAGCCACAATTAAGGCCATACCCATGGGGCAGTTTTTACGGGCACGGCGTATCTGCTCCATGGAATCTAAATTTGAGGCCCAAGTTAAAGATCTACAGGAGCGTTTCCATGAGTGAGGGTATAGTAGAAGGAGTATGAAAAAAGGATATTATAGAGCTAGGATGACTCCCAGGAATCAATTACTGCAACAGAAGCCCAAAACAGGGAATAACCGGGTACGCTTTATAACCACATATAACAAACAGTGGTCGAATTTGTGCGCTATCCTGGTGAAATATTGGAATGTACTTAAAACAGACCATATTTTGGCTGGAGAAATCTCTGATTACCCTATGATGACTGCTAGAAGGTCACCAAACCTAAGAGACTGTCTAGTCAAAAGCCACTATGTACTTAATAATCGGAACCCATTTCGTGGACCTAAGTGTGGCTTTTTTCCGTGTGGTAATTGCGTAGCATGTAGCAACATGATGCAATCTGACGTTTTTAGAACCTCGGATGGATCACGCGAGTTCCGGATTCATCACTATATCACATGTAGTACCAAGAATGTGATATATATGGCTCAATGTTCATGCCCAAAATTATACATTGGCATTACCACACGGGAACTAAAGGTTCGGACACGTGAACATGTCCGTGACATTAGACTAGCCAAAAATTGTGATGACATTTCCCAATTAAAAACTATCCCTAGACATTTTTTGAAATTCCATGCATGTGATCCCAACATGCTAGAAATATGTGGCATAGATGTGATCCACTTGGGTATTAGGGGCGGCAACTATATGTAGGCCCTGGAACAAAAGGAGACTAAGTGGATCACTCTATTGGACACCATGGCACCCATCGGACTTAATGAAAAATTTAATTTTGCCCCGTTTCTTTAATATCTCTTCATATTATTTGAATTATTCTTCTGATGGTTCCCTTCATGTTTGGCTAACTATCTTCCTAATATGCCTTGTTCTATTCTTCTAGTTTTTAATTATTTGTTTTTTATATTTTTTTAACAGTATCCATCGTATGTGTGATTTCACTACTGTATTGGAATCCTGTGAACTCGACTATTAATGATATCCTCACTTGAGACATCTATGCTATGAATATAAAGACCAATGGACGATATGGAAGTCTAACAACAAATTGTGGGATTGTTGTGTAATAATGCAGCATGATTTTCAACATGTGCTATGTCATTGGTGCTTATTTATAAAAACTATACATCAATGTAAGTCCTGCCTTTTCATTAGTGTTATGTACCTGGTACTTTAATGTTACTTCTATTCAGATTACCGGGTTGTGCTGATGGGCCGCACTAGGGGTTTTTCCCTACTTAGGCGTGCTTGATACTCTAATCTATCTACATCGCGGGTCCGTGTGCATGTGCCGTGTGGGGGCTGTAGCATCTTCCCTACTTCGGCGTCCTAAACGCGTGGTGCGCATGTGGGGAAGTTGTTGCTTCCGCGCCTGCGCGTCTATTCGGGACTGCCGGAAGTGGGGCAGTGACGCGGCCTCCTCCGAACACGACGCGTGCGCCGCAGTTTCGCCCCAGCTGAAGTTAGGAAGGGATTTCATATTTAAACTGGTATCACACTATACTTGCTAGTACCCCTTGAGGAAGCAAGATTTGTGAGAAACGCACGTCGGGGGTCACGAGTACAATTGTTAACATCCTTGGTAAGTTTTTCTGGGACTGGATTATGAGTATATGATTCTATAGCATTTGCTATACATCTCCGCTCTGGGTAGTAGATACTTTAAAATACAGTTACTAACGGCTGTTTGAGTTCAATGTCTATTACTCTTGATGACCCATTATTGGGTTTACTCAGTGTGGGGATGTATATCTTTTGTTTTACACTATTGTTAATATGGAATACTAATATGGATCTGACATGGTGTCCTTGTTTAAAACTTCCATGTATTTTGTACTCGTTGGTATTTTTTGGTGATTCTCTTTGTTACACTCACTTTTTCTATGAATTTTAATGTTTGGGATTTAAATAAAGTATTTATGTCTTATCCCATACTCTCTTGGTTTGTTTGTGGATTGTTTATTTATCAGTGTCTGGAGAGGACAGGCTATTATCAGTTCACAATGACTACTAACTGAATGTAGAGCCATCCAGATCCAGCTCTACTCAACTGTGCAGAGAGCTTGACAGCGCCACATTCAGGCAGCAAGATGAAAAAAGTAAGTAACTGTCTGAGGAGCTGAGTTATTTGAAAGCCAGCTACCCGGAACTCAATAGGTCAGCCGACTTCTCCTGTTCCTGCAGTAAAAGTCCTGTTCTTATAACAGTTTGAGGAGAATGAGCCTAGAGTCCTGCGTATAATATTAAACTCCATGTGCTGCTGGGCTGGACAGGCAAAGGTCATAGGCCCTATTGCAGCTGCAACTCCTCCTATGGCGGTAGTTCTGCCTAAGGCCCCGTTCACACGGTTTTATTGGGCGCGGATTGGAGCCGTACTGCGCGCCTTATTTGCGCTGCAGTACGGCTCCAATCCGTCCCAGTCATTACGGTAATCCACAGTTCTCATAGAGAACTATGGATTCTGCCGCTCCTCCCCGCTTGGCGAATCCGCTGCGGGGGCAGAAAGTGACATGCACATTATTTACGGCGCGTACGCGCCGTAGATAATTCAATGTCTATGGGGCCAGCGGGCATCTCTCTCGCTGCGCCCCTGTCCCGCCCCTTATTCAAGCTGTTCCGCAATTACTAAGGCTACAAGGCAACAGTGCTATCTACTGAGCCACCATGCTGTCCATTTTATTTGCCTTATTCATCAATAAGGCAAACACTTTTTAGGTATTTTATTAAGGAAAGATCACAAAACAGTAAATTACATGACATGTTTTGTAATTTGTAATCGTAACAAATTTTACAATACAGTGAAGACATTATTTATGATCATTGGTAAAAAAAATAGCACAATTAACTTTTTAAATGTAGAAAAAGTAAATTTAAATTGAATGTTTACTTAGGTGTATGGTAAAACTAAAAAGACAACAGTGCCTTATGTAACAACAGAGAGCCTCACAAAAAATTACATTTTACACAGTTATACGGATATAAAATTATTTTCTAAAAAAAATAAACCATTGCATTTCCTCTAGTAGTAAATATTTTATAAAACTTCATAACTTCCTGATCTTTTCAAACTTTTGCCTTTAATGCTAATGGTGCCTGGAGTTGAGGTGATCTGAGTGATGAAGGGTGAGGGTTAGTCCTCTAGGTGGATGAGGCTCCAGAGCAATTATTATTTTAACCCCTATTTAATCTGGCCCTATTTACTGTAGTCATAATCCTGCAGTCATAATCCTCCAGGAAATCATTTGGAACTAGAATACTTATATCAAACCCTGTAATTTAATACAGCTGTAAAATTGCTATCATTGGAGTCTATTGCCTTCTCCTAATGAATAACTATTCATCCCCTAGTGTAATATGTGTTAATATCCCTTTTCCAGTCTTATAGATTTTCATTCGCTATTTGCTAATCACTATTTATATACTCACAATTTACAATGAGTGTTTTGCGAATATATACTTTTCTTTGCGAGAATTGGCACCTACACACTTTGGAATTTCTGATCTTTGTTATTTTATTTTATTATGTTGCTCTTGTCCATCATTATCCACTTGAGTGCACTGTTCTTTCTCTCTTTGGATTGTACTGCTATGTACTAATATTTTCTAACTTTCTATATTCTTTCTCATATGAAATGCACAACGGGGAGAAAACATTTTATGAAAATATATGAATCCTATGTTGTTACTAATTTAGAAAGTAAAAAAAAAGTGTAAAAATTGTTAAAATACTTTTTCTCTCCTAAACATGGTCCATAAAAATGAAATAAAAGCTTTGTTTTGGAGAGATGAAGACATTCTTATCAATTGTGCGTGGCATCATGTATTATAATAAGCCTCCCAGTGTAATGCGTTACTATTAGAAGTTTCTTCCTTCAAGAGCTTGGGAATTTTTATAATATATGCAGCACTTAAAGCTATTTTTGCCATCTTGTATAATCCTTTCTGAGGCCAGCTCATTATAGCGAGTGAGGACTTTACGACTTGGAAAAACCCTTTTAATAACGATTGTGCTGGTAGTATGTTTAAGGACATATTTTTTTATCAGGACCTGTAGTCTAGAGACTATTTACAAACTTCAATCTATCATGAGTGTAGCAGCGTCAGTTATATAAAAATCAAACAAATACATAAGAAAGTCTATAACAACAAACTATGTAGATTTTTGTATGGAATTTTATGGGTGGGAAACGTTAACTATTTCTAATGAAACATTGCTAGTGGTATGGAAATAACAAATTCTGTGGTACCATGTCATAATGTCAAAAGCTTGGCCCTATTTCTTTTGCTAGAAAAATCAGGGTATGGAGTGGAGAAGGATCAGTTCAACCGTGTAGCAGCAAGAGATACGACACAAATAGAGGAGGGAGACCAGAAACAAGAGAGAAAAGCGGTGAGAAAAGGAGTAATAAGGGAGACAACAGCAACTGAGAATAAATGTAAAAAGAAGAGAGAGGAGACAGAAAGAAGCCATGCATTGGCATAGCTTCCCACTAGCAGTCCGCAAGAGGATGCAACTGAAGCCTAATTGTCATTTTTGAGATGCATCATAAGAAAGGTAGTGATCAACAGCAGCGGGAACAGCCACAGATATCAAATAGCCAAGTACTACCTCCTAAATCGGACATTATAATTGTATCAGGACTTTCATACGCATATACAACAGTAAAAGGAAAACAGCAAACTTATGTACCCACAAGAGTCAACCAATGGACTTACAATATATACCCTGTTTTTCCAAAAAAAGCCATCCCCCAAAAATAAGCCCTAGCTTGATTTTTGGAGTAGGCTTTAAATATAAGCCCTACTCCAAAAGTAAGCCCTAGTTAGTCAGCGCCTCCAGCGCTAGGTCACATCACGTGACGCTAGGCTATGTCACTAACATCACAGAGACATAACCTAATGCTGGAGGCACTGGAATAGGCATAATGGAGCTCTCAAATCATCCCGCTGCTTCCTTTCACCATGGCAGGGTAAAATCTGCTTCATCCAATCCTGTGTCCCGAGTCCCACCTCCTGAGTGTTGTCACCTGGTGCCCGCCTCCTGGGTCCTGCCTCCGGGCCACTACGGTATTATGGTGTGGGCTTGGCTACCGCTCTATGGTCCCACCTCCTTTCTCCCGAGTGCCTCCACTTGGATCCTGCCTCTTGGCCGGTCATGCTCCGTCCCACAGAAGCAGCTACATATCACATCAAAAACACCTTTCCTGAGTCCCACTCCAGACTCCCGGTCTCCAGCATCCTGCCACCTACCGGCCGCATAGAGAAGAAGAGTGCCATTGCCACACTTATGGGCAAAAAAGTGAGTTTTAGACCTAAACAGGTTCATACATGTGGCCCATAGTGTTTTGAGAGTGCCAGTAAGTGTTACCATAAGTGACACAGCACCAGCAATTGTGAATGTAAGTAAGCCCTCTCCCCAAAATAATCCCTAGCCTTTTTTTGGAAATGAAAATAATATAAGATCCTGTCTTATTTTTGGAAAAACACTGTACCTATAGGACAGCTCATGGACTTAAAATATATAGTGATTAGAGTCACACAGCAGAGTTAGATAGACCCACAAGAGTCAGCCAGTGGACTTATTAATACCAATAATGGTCATGAAGTTGTAGAGTGAATTGTTACTTATTTTGATGTAGGTTAGGTCAAATAAAATTTAATCTGGCTCTGCATCTCTGAGTGTCACATTTAAACCTGCTCAGTAACATTTCTTATATTTACACAGTGGGATAGATAGCACAGAAAACCAACATCAGAAAGTGTCATAT
The DNA here is from genome assembly GCA_025379985.1 of Phyllomedusa bahiana. Taxonomy (NCBI): domain Eukaryota; kingdom Metazoa; phylum Chordata; class Amphibia; order Anura; family Hylidae; genus Phyllomedusa; species Phyllomedusa bahiana. The sequence continues at coordinate 8,370 of JAODAL010017803.1, forward strand.
CTTGATTTTTACTGACATCAAATTATTATTATTATTATTATTATTATTATTATTATTATTATTTTTATTATCATTTATTTTGGAGCGCCCTTGATTCCAGGTCGCTGTATATTTCAGGCGGGTACATTAATAACATTGGTCAAACAATTACAAAGTGACAATAAGTGACTAACAACTGGTGCAAATGTTTGAGAAAGTCTTCCGGCACTTGCGCAGAGAGGAATCCAAAAGTATTAAAGTAAAAAGCACATTTTATTAGAAAAACTTAAAAAACACAGTTTAAAATCAACCACATGTCTACGCGTTTCGAGCCTATGTATCCTGGCTCTTAATCCTGACATTCAAATACTAAGAATAAGCTACCTTATATACCAATCCCCTAGAGACATCAGGGAGTGAAACCTGAATTTTAACCTATTTTAAAACCTATATATTGCAACATTGTCTGAAAGGCTTGCATGACATGAGCTACACAATTATAATCATACAGATATATACATATGTGATAAAAGGAAACCTTTCCTATCTGTAAATATAATGCTAATAAATATACAGAAGATCCGATTTGTAATTCAAACCTTTGGGATACCGAGTGTCCAGCATAAGAATCCAAAGGCTTCCTCTGTTAGTAAGACACTTTCTTCCTATCCCCTCCTCTCCATGGCTTATTAACCATTTCAATAGCTCTAACTCTGAACGATTCCAGACTACCTTGGTGTGTATCCCTAAAATGCTAGAGCCCCGATGTTTTACGCAAGCTATCATGTGTAATATCATATATTGCTCACGTATTCTCACATGCAAACTCCTCATGGTGCAACCTATATATTGAAATTTGCAAGATTCACACCAAATCATATAGACTATAAAAGTACTATGGCAATTCACAAATTGTGAGATTTTAAACATTTTGTGTGTGACAAATTAAGAAAATACATCACCCTTCACCATAAACTTGCACAAGCTGCACCTACTGGTGCCTACACTTATCCCGATCCTTTAAGTCCAACCACCCTGTTATTTTTTGTTGCAAGTTATACTTGTAAACATGCTTGGGAAACAATGTTTCCAATCGTCGGGGCCTGGTAGACACAAAACTTGCAGCCATTCGCAAGGATTGATCGTATGGTGGAATCAGTAGTAAGAATGGGTAAGTACTTTTTTATTATATCTGAGATATCTTTAAATTGTCTACTGTATTGTGTTGAAAAGTCTAAGGAAGAGATCTTATCCCCAGTCACTTTCGGTTTACATATGAGCCCATCCTGTCACGGACGCCCCTGCGACCCCTGTCTCGGGTCGCAGGCGCGTCCGTGCTGCGGCTCTCAGGGGAAGCCCGCCCCGCACGTCGGGTTCGGGGTCCGCTCTGCTTCCAGTCCCCGCCGGCACCAATTTACCCGCCGCGCTCCTGCTCAGTCACTCACAGCCTCCCGGGCGTGGCTCCCCCCCTAGGGCGCCCCGGGGCCCCCGGCTGTTTGAAATTTAAAGGGGCAGTGCGCGGTAATTTGCTATTGCCGGGCACTGCTCCTTTTTTAGGTCTGGCCCCTTCCTGCCGGCCCTCGCCGGATCCTTAGTGTGTCTACCTCTGGAGAAGGTTCCTAGTCTAGTCTTGTCTTTCCGTGTACGTACCTTGTCTACGTTTTATCGACCACGTCTCTTGCCGCCTGCCCTGACCGTCTGCCTGTCCACGTTTACGATCCAGACGCCTGTCCTGACCTTCTGCCTGTCCCCGACCACGAGCTTGCCTGACGAATCTGTACTACGTCTACCCTTGGCCGCAACCACAGGAAAGTCCCACCAGTGGAACGACCTGGTAGACTCCCGCCGCAGCAAGCCCCATCCCCCCTTTGCGGCGGCTCTGGTGAATACCGGGCCCTACTTAGAATTCCCGTTCCCTGGTGTGGCTTCCACCATCGCCTGCGGTGGTCCAGCGGATCCACTACCCGTCCCGTTAACAGTAGGATCCCCCATGGACCCTGCCAAGGTGTCGATGCCAAGTGTCGCCAGTATCACCACCGTTGTGGCCAAGCAGTCCAAACAGATCGCGCAGCAGCTCGAGCAACTCTCCTCCCTGGTGCAGCAGTTCATCGCCACTCAGCAGCAGCAGTCGGCTGCAGTGGTTCCTCCCCGGGCAGTTGCTCCAGTCGGTCCCAAGCTCCGGTTATCCATGCCGACTAAGTTTTGGTGGGGTATTCCATGGTCTGCTGGGGCTTAATCACCCTGTGCTCCCTGCATGTGGAAACTCATGGAGGTCAGTTCCCGTCAGAAAGATCCAAGGTGCCTTCGTGGTCAGTCTCCTCTCCGGAAAAAGCCCTGGCCTGGGCAACTCCTCTGTGGGACCGAGGTGACCCAATCACGGCCGATCTAGCGACATTTCTACTAGAGTTCGGAGTGCTTCGAGGATCCTGCTCGTGCCTCATCTGCCGAAACCGCCCTGTTAAACCCTGCAGCAAGGGAACTCCTCCGTTGGAGACTGGGGCCGTGCAATTCCGCACACTAGCACCCGGAGCTAGCCTGGAACGATCAGCATTAATGCGCCACGTTCAAGAAAGGCCTCTCCAGCCCTATCAAGGATGCGCTCGCCGCCCGGGACCTTCCGTCTTCTTTAAGCGAGCTCATCCACCTGGCAAACCCGGGATTGACATCCGGTTCGCAGAAGGCGTGAGGAGCTCCGCCAAGAGCAAAAACCCAGCCCGTACACACCTTTCCCATTCATCTTGCACCGGGTTTTTTCTACAGCCTCCACCGCCTCCTTCCACCCAGCCGTGGAAGGGGTCATGCAAGTGGATAGAGCCCACCTGTTCCGCAAGAACTTAACCGACGGCGTAAAGGAATCTATGTCTCTACTGCGGCAGCTTGATCATCTCCTCCGTTGTTGTCTGCTTCGCCCACGGCTCCCGGGAGAACGGGCACACCTAGGCTACGTGGGGGAAGCATCCCTAAGCGTGTGCAGTCTCTTTTCCCCGCCTGAACATCTCGGTCCTGATCGCACTGAAGCCGAGACCCACTTTCAAGTTTCAGCATTCTTGGGACTCCGGTTTTCTGCTGGAAACTTCCTGGACGCTGCCGGTGGTCTCAACACCGCCTTCCCCGTGGTTCCCCCTGGAGAATCCTCTGTCCATTTCCTCCGTCAGTGGTGAGATCCTCCGTGACCCAGTCCGTTTCCGTACTGGCCCTTGTCCCTCCAAGTAGGGGCACTTCACAAAGAGAGACTATCGTTCTATGTGTTACCCCGGTCTTCTCGCCCGTCCTTTTGGGGGTCTACCTTGCTGCAGCGCCATGCCCCAGTGCTTGACTGGCAGACGGGCGAGGTCTTGCGATGGGGCCCAGAGTGTGGGTCTCGCTGTTTGGTGACACCTCGCCAGGTGCCAGCCGCTTCTACGGGACCAGCTAAGCCTCTAGGGTTTTTCCCGCTCCTTACCAGGAGTATTCAGAAGTCATCTCCGAGACTCAAGCAGAGACCCTGCCGCCACATCTTCCTTATGAATGTCCGATTGACCTATAGCCAGGAACCAGCCCTCCTCGGGGCAGAGACTACCCCTTATCCATTCCGCAGACACAAGCCATGTCCAAGTACATACTGAGAATCTCCAGAAGGGTTTATTCGGGAAGTCCTCTTCTCCCGGGGGCAGGATTCTTCTTCGTGGAAAAGAAGGATGGTACCTTGCGACCCTGCATTGATTACCGGGGTCTGAATGAGATCACGGTGAAGAATCGGTACCCTCTACCGTTGATCACGGAGTTATTTGACAGTGCCAAGGGCGCAAGGATTTTCTCCAAACTGGATCTAAGAGGGGCCTACAATTTGGTCCGAAACCCGCAAGGGCGATGAATGGAAGACGGCCTTCAACACCCGGGATGGCCACTTCGAGTACTGGTTAATGCCATTCGGACTGTGTAATGCGCCTGCCGTCTTCCAGGAGCTGTGAATGACATTTTCAGGGATCTTCTCTATACCCGCGTAGTGGCTATCTGGACGATATTTTGGTGTACTCGCCCGACTCGAGTCCCACCATTGTCATGTCCGTCAGGTTTTGAAGCGGCTCCAAGATAAAACCCTGTATGGGCCCAAACTGGAGAAGTGCCTCTTCCACCAAACCAGCCTTCCGTTTCTGGGGTACATTATTTCTGATCGAGGCCTACAAATGGATCCAGCAAAGCTGTTAGCGTGTTGCAGTGGCCGCCCCAGTCGGTTTGCGTGCCATACAGGTTTCTTGGGGTTCTGTAAAATATTATCGCCCAAATTTTTTCCCACTTCTCTACGCTTGTGGCTCCGTAGTGGCTCTCACTAGGAAAACACGCTAACCACGCAGCTGGCCCTCCGAAGCTGAGGGGGCATTCGCAAAGCTCAAGTCTGCCTTTACCACAGCATCTGTCCTCTCGCGGCGGACCCCCCGAAACCCTTCACCTTGGAAGTAGATGCCTCGTCTGTTTGGGGGTCGGAGCCATTCTTACGCAAAAGGGCCCACGGGCAAGACCGTAACGTGTGGCTTCTTCTCCAAAACATTCTCCCCGGCCGAAAGGGAAATACACGATAGGTGACCGTGATTGCTGGCCCTCAAGATGGCTTTGGAAGAATGGCGCTACCTATTGGAGGGGGCTCGCCATCCCATCTGCATCTAAATTGGGCCACAAAAACCTTCAATACCTCCAGACGGCTCAGCGACTAACCACGCCAAGGGTAGGTGGTCGCTCTTCTTCTCCGGTTCGACTACCAGATTCCCCTTCCCGGGGGCCCTGGAGAAAAACATCAAGGCGGACGCCCTTTCCGGGCTTCTGAGTGGTGGGTGAGGAATCCACTCCAGAGCATATAATTCCCCCAGAACGCCTTATCTCGGTGCTCCAGTTGGACTCCGGAAGGTTCCGCCAGGGAGGACCTACGGTCGCCCTGCTCTCCCCAGACGCATCCTGACATGGGGCCTTTGCTCTTTTGTGGCCGGTCATCCCGGGGCTCGGAAGACGTTCCTGTTGATATCCCGGTTCTATTGGTGGCCAGAGCTCGTCAAGGATGTCAAGGATTTCGTCAGGCTGTAACTCTTGTGCCGCAACAAGACGCCTCGTCACAAGGCCGGCAGGCCCACTCACCCTCTACCCATTCCGAACGCAAACCCTTTGGGGCCAAACATTGCGATGGACTTTATAACCGATCTCCCTCCTTCGGCTGGCAACACCGTCATTTGGGTGACTACTGATCGGTTCTCCAAGATGGCGCATTTCGTCTCTCTGCCGGGCCTGCCCGTCGGACACCCGTCTGGCAGACCTATTTTTCCAGCATGTGTTCCGTCTGCATGGGGTCCCGCAAGCAAAAACGTCTCGGATCGGGGTCCAGTTTGTTTCCAAGTTCTGGCGTGCCCTGTGTTCCCCAAATCCAGGTGAAACTCGACTTTTCGTCTGCTTACCCCCTCAGACGAATGGCAGGTGGAGAGAGTAAACCAGGTCTTGGGAGGTTATCTACGCATTCGTCTCAGCACGCAAAAACGATTGGTCCAACTTGTTGCCATGGGCGGAGTTCTCGTACAAACTCCCGAGACTCAGAATCTGCAGGGGTCTCCCCCTTTACATTGTATACGGTCTGCATCCCCGCCCACCTCTCCCTCTGGCATCTCCATCCCAGGTTCCGGCGGCGGACACACTGGTTCAGGGCATTAAAGACCATCTGGTCCCAGACCAGACGATCTCTGCTCCGCGCTTGCGAGCGCATGAGGACCCAAGCGACAAAGGAAGAAGTCCCCCTCCTGTCTTCTCCCCCGGTGACAAGGTGTGGGGTGTCGGCCAGATATGTAGTCTTAAGATGCCCTCCTACAAATTGGGACCCCGCTTCTGGGACCCTTCGAGGTTATCATTCGATTAATCCGGTTTCTTACAAACTCCCGGGTTCCTCCACCATGAGAATTCTAACTCTTTCCAGTCTCTCTACTAAAACCCTGGTTTTTAACCGTTTCTCACCGAAGTCTATCCCTCCTCCACCCATAGCTGATGCTTCCAATGTCTTTGAAGTCAAGGAGATCCTGCGTATGAGGAGAACTAGAGGAAAACGGTACTTTCTGGTAGATGGAAGGGGTTGGTCTGAAGAGAGGTCTTGGGAGCCGGAGGAGAATATCCTGAACCGTAATTTTCATCCAGAGATTTCTTCGTCCGTAAGAGAGGGGGGCCCAAGGGGGGGGGGGACTGTCCCGGACGCCCTGCGACCCTGTCTCGGGTCGCAGGCGCGTCCGTGCTGCGGCTCTCAGCGGAGCCCCATCCCCCCACGTCGGGTTCGGGGTCCGCTCTGCTCCCAGTCCCCGCCCGGGACCAAACTTACCCGCCCCGCTCCTGCTCAGTCATCACAGCCTCCCGGCGCGTTGCTCCGCCCTAGGGCGCGCGCGGCCCGGCTGTTTTAAATTTAAAGGGGCAGTGCGCCGCCAAGTTGCTATTGCCGTGCCATGCTCCTATTTAGGTTGGCCCCTTCCTGCCGGCCCTCGCCGGATCCTTAGTGTGTCTACCTCTGGAGAAAGCGTTCCTAGTCTAGTCTTGTCTTTCCGTGGGACCGTACCTTGTCTACGTTTATCGACCACGTCTCTTTCCGCCTGCCCTGACCGTCTGCCTGTCCACGTTTACGATCCAGAGCCGCCTGTCCCGACCCTTTTGCCTGTCCCCCACCACGAGCCTGCCTGACGAATCTGTACTACGTCTACCCCTTGGCCGCCACCGCAGGCAAGTCCCGCAGTGGAACGACCTGGTAGACTCCGCCGCAGCAAGTCCATCCCGCTTTGCGGCGGGCTCTGGGAATACCGGGACCTAAATTAGATTCCGTTCCCTGGTGTGGGCTTCCACCATTGCCTGCGGTGGTCCAGCGGATCCACTACCCGTCCGTTACACATCCCGTTTCATAGACTTAGTTTTATTTATGGCTCTACGTATCATCCACTTTTTGTAGCCTCTCTGTTGTAGCTGTTACTAAGGATATTTCTTCATTCCCAAAGGAAACCTCATCACTACAATTCCTCCTGGCTCTAATAAATTCCCCCATAGGGAGATTTTGTATGACATGCTGCGGATGGCAGCTAGTGGCTTCCAGAATACTATTACCCGAAACGGGTTTTCTGTGGGTTTGTGTTTTAATTTCACCAGTAACTGGATCCCCTGTTAGTTTCAAATCAAGAAAGACCATATCTTTATTATCACTGGTATATGTGAAGGACAGATTTTCTTGGTTGCTATTAATGTAATCTACAAATCTAGATTACATTAATAGCAACCAAGAAAATCTCCACGTTTAGTTTTAGGAGACGGGAGGAGAAGAAGGAGGAGATGGAGGACAGACAGTCAGGGATCCGGGAGATAAGAGAGGCGACATCTGGGCCGGAGATGTAGAGTTGGGTGTCATCAGCATACAGGTGGTATTGAAAGCCGTGTGATGCTATGAGCTGACCCAGACCAAGAGTGTAGATAGAAAAGAGTAATGGGCCCAGGACTGACCCCTCGGGGACAGCAACAGAGAGAGGCCGGGGGGAGGAGGTAGAGCGAGAGTGAGAAACACTGAATGTGCGATCAGTGAGGTATAAGGAGATCCAGGAAAGAGCCAAGTCCGTGATGCCGAGGGAGGAGATGATGTGTAGGATGAGTGAATGGTCGACAGTGTCAAAGGCAGAGGACAAGTCTAGGAGGAGAAGGACAGGGTAGTGGTGTGAAGCTTTGGCAGTTGCTAGGTCATTGGTGAATTTGGTTAGGGCGGTTTCAGTAGAGTGGTGGGGACGAAAGCCCGATTGGAGCGGGTCAAGGAGAGAGTTGGTGGAGAGATGAGAGGAAAGTTGAAGATAGACATGTTGCTTGGGGAGATTAGAGGCAAATAGAAGCAGTGAGATGGGGCGATAGTTGGACAGTGAGGAGCGGTCGAGAGATGGTTTCTTTAGGATGGGGGTGATGGTCGCGTGTTTAAATGAGGAAGGGAAGATGCCAGCGGTTAATGATAGATTGAGAGATGGGTGAGGGCTGGAATGATAGCAGCACTAAGGTCAGGGATGAGGTGAAGGGCCCGTGGGCCCAAAACCCTACAGGTGGTGGGGTTTCGATTTGGACGTAAAGAGGAGAGCTTGTCAGGAGGGGACTGGTGAAAAAAGCGGGGGTTAGGGGGGAAAGTATCATGAGCGGGGAAACAGAGGTGGGCTGTGGGGACACCCCGGGGAATAGAGGTGGGCTGGGGGGACTGCAGGGGAAGCTTTTTTTTTAATGAAATTTATTTTTTTGGGAAGGAGTTGCAAAACCCATTTGCTGAAGGAGAGATGGGGGGGGGGGGTGCTGGGGACGCAGGAGGGGAGTTGAAGGGTTTGTTAAAAAGTTTTTCTGGGGTTGGGGGGACAGGGGGGAAAAAGAAACGGAAAAAGTCTTTTTTGGGCTGAGGGGGTTGGGGAAATTTAAATTAAAAGTATTTGTTTTCTTTATTGGGGTTTAAAACAGTGGTGGGAGGGGGTTTTTCCCTTCCCAGCGGGGTTTGACAACTCGGGAAGCACCCTCAGCTGTTTGGTGGAATTTGTGGGCCAGGGTTTGTCTGCATTTTGGGGGTTCGTTGTAGAGGGGCACGCATCAAGAGTGGAAGTGATTGTTTTGTTATAGAATGGGGTTGCTGAAACGGGGGAACGCAAATGAGGAAAAGGGTTTAGAGAGAGGGCAAGAGAGTCGGGAAGAGAGTGAAAGGTTGGGTTTTTTGTTTTTTCCCTTTTGGTGGGTGTACAAAGAGTTGGGAAAGGAGGGGCGGGGGGTGGGAGGGGGTGATGGGGGAAAAGGGAGCAGATTGGGGTCAGGGATAGGGAGAGGAGAGTTTGAGGGGTTAGATAGGGGCAAAGGTGGGTAAAAGATGAGGTCCAGGGGTGGGGTCCGTCTGTTTTGTGATGGCTCCATAGGTCCAGGGGGAAAGGGGGCCAAAGGAAGAGGAGAGGGCAGGGTTTTTTAAATTAGTGGGGTGGGGAGTATCGATTGGAATGTTTAAAATCCCCCCATGAAAATAGTGGGGATGAAAGGGGAAAAAAAGGTGGGGGAAACCGGAAGCAAAGGGGAAAGGGGAAGGTGGTGGCAGGGCCCGGGGGGGGTTAGACAAAAAGCCATTTGGGAGGTTGGAGGGGGGGGGGTAGATGCAGACAAAAAGCCCCTTTCGAAGGAGGGGAGGGGGGGGAAAGGTACTGGGGGAAAATGGAGAGAAAGGAACAGGTATGGGCCCCGGGATAAAGGGCCCCCACACCCTCCCATGTTTATTTGCCAGGGGGGGGGGTGGGGGGTAAACGGGAAAGCCCACCATAGGAGAGTGCGGGGGGAGTTGTGTAAAAGGGGGTTTTTTCCCGGGGCCAATTTTTTCTTTTAAAACCCAAAAGGAAGGTTTAAAGATTGCGTGAGATAAGAGGTTGGGGAATAAAGGGGAAGTTTGGGTTGCCACAGAACGGCTTTCCAGAGGGCCCCAGACATGGGGAAAGGTGCTGCAGGGGGTGGGGGGGAAAGGTTTTTTAGGTTTGTGGGGTTTTTTGATAAAGTGGTGTTGTTTTGGTCTGTAAGAGATGCCTAAAACCAAAACCCAAGGGGTGGATGCCGGGGGGGGCCCATGGTTGGGAGATATACCCCCGGCAGCGGGGGGAGAAGAGGTAGAGAGGGGAGGGGTGTGTGTGGGATAGAGGAAAAGGGGGTTTTTTTGTGGGTTTTTTGAGAAAAAGGCCCTTAATTTTTGGGGAAAGAATTGAAGAGAAAGGGGTCAGGGGGGAGGGTAAGACAGAAGGGGGGATATGTAATCCTTTGCCATTTCGGATGTCTGGGGGGGGAAAAAAAAAAAGGGGGAGTTTGTTTAAATTAGGCGGGCATTGATGATTGGGGCAGAGGGGGGTTGTTTTGGGGTGCTGTTTTGGTTTGAGGGGGATGGGAAGGGTTTTGGGTTTCCTTTTGGGTTTTCACTTCTGGTTTAAAATGCTGGTTTTAAATGCTCATCCCACATTTTTAAGGAGATTCATTTAAAAAGGATGTTGCACAACTGCTAAAGTGGGAGGGATAGGGGGGCATGCTTAAAACCAAAACCCCTTCTCCCCTTTCCCATTTTGTAAAATTTTGGGGTAGGGGGGGGAGGTTTTTGGTTGAGCAGAAGGAAAGATTGAAAAGTGAATTTGGGTAGAAAATTGGGCCCCTAGTCACAGCGGGAGATCCCACCCAAACTCCAAATTTTTATAAAAAGTGTGTCCCCATTCAAAAAGCCCATAAAGCAGGAAAATTTACACAGGGCAAAATGTTGAGGGTTGTATTTCCCAAATAAAGATACCCTTTTCAATAAGCATATAGCAGGAGTTTTTACAACGGGGCACTTTAGGGTTGTTTTTCCCAAAAAAATTCCCATCCCGGAATTGACAGAAGAAGAGGGGTAGATGGGGAACAAGACTTTCCTTTAAGATTCCATTCAATCCCCATCATCCTTAATAATCTGGTATTAATGTGTACACACTTTAAGGAGATTGAAATTTAAAAGGATTTGCACAGACTGACTTTAAAACCCGCATCCTAAATATGATTATCTAAATTTTTTGCCCCCAAAAAATTTTCCCTTCTTTTAAATGGAAAAGGAAAAGAATTTGAAATTTTCCCGGGTTTTTATTATTTGCGGGTAAATTTTGGGGGGTTTTTGTATATTATATTATAATTTTCTTTGTAAGAGATAACAATTTGGGTTTTCTTTGGCACTTTTAGGGGGACAGGGGACTTTAAGACAGAGAAGCATTAAGCAAAACTGAAAAAGTCTTAGTGGATCCACTGGACCCCCCGCAAGGGATGGTGGAAGCCCACACCAGGGAACCCGAAACTAAAAGTAGGGGCCCGGTAAATTTACCAACCCCCCGCAAGGGGGGGATAAAACTTGCTGCTTTGGGGAAACTACCAGGGGCCTTTTTTGGGGGGGACTTGGGTTTTCGGGGGTGGCCCAAAAGGGGAGGGGCCGAAGTTTTTTTTTAACAAAATTTTGGGAACAGCTCGTAGTCGGGGACAGGCAGAAGGTCCCGGGCGGGTGGCAGGATTTTGTGGGCCGGAAACGTGGGGCAAGGGTACGGTACAAAATAGACAAGACAAGGGGTTTCTGGAACCTTTTTTTACAGTAGGGATGAGCCTAAAGATCCCGGGAAGGCTGCCCGGAAGAGGCCGGGCTTAAATAGGAACCGTCCCCCCCAATTTACCAAATTTCCGGGGGCACTGTCCCTTTTAATTTCACTTCCCCGCCCCCGGGGCGCGGCCTTAAAGGGGGTGGGGCCGCGCACGCCGTGGGAATGAGGGGGACAAGGGGGAGCGTGGCCCGGGGGAAGGGGACCCGCCCGGGGCTTTACGGGGGGGGAGCGGAAACCCCCACCCCGACGTGCGGGGGCGGGGCGCCCCCCCGGGTCGGGGCATGGAAAAACCCCCCCTGCGACCCAGGAAAAAAGGGGCCCCAGGGGCATCCGTGCAGTACCCCCCCTTTGGGGGCCCCCCCTCTTCTCGGAGTTGGGGGAAAAAATTTGGGTGATGCTGCGGGTTTAGGAAAGTTCTCCCCCGGCTTCCCCAAACCTCTCCTTTGGGCCCCAACCCCCTCCAGGGGCAACTAAAAAAATATTGTTTTCCCTTTTAGTTCCCCATCCCTTTCCCAAGGAAATTTTTTTGACCTCAAATTTAAATCGGAGGGGACCAGCCACAGGCCCGGAAAAAGGGGAAAAACTTCGAGAGAAAAAGGGTTTAAAGGGCCTGGGGCTTTATAAAAGACATGGAAAAGGGGTTGGGAAATTTTGCATGGGAGGAGGGAGCTGGAGTTTGTAGGAGACCCCGGGGGATACGACAAGAAAACCTCAAAAAAAAAAAAATCCCCGGGGAAACGGGGACCCCGTTTTTAGGAAGGCATCTTGAAAGGGGGACATAAATTTTTCCCAAAGCCCCAAAACCGGGCACCCGGGGGGAAGACAGGAGGAGGACTTCTTTTTTTTAAACCGCTTGAGTCTTCGGGGGCGCCTGGGAAACATGGGGGCAGAGGGGCCCGGGGGGGTTTTGGGATCAGAATTTTTTTCAATCCCTTTCACCAATGCATCCGGCCGGAATTCGGAGGGGGTTTCCAAAGGGAAAGGGTGGGGGGGATGCCCCGACCCTTTTTTGATGTAATAAGGGCCCAGGGGCCCCCCCCGGGAAAATCAGAAACTAGGGAGTTTTTTATTCCCAAAAAATTTCCGCCCATGGCCCAAGGGTTGGGGGCCCCCCCTCTTGGGGAACAGAGACAAGTGGCGTAAAGGGAACACCCCCCCAAAAACCCTGGTTGACCCTCTCCACTGGCCATGTTTATTTAGGGTGGGAAGCCGAAGAAAGTCGAGTTCACCTGGGAAATTTGGAAAAAACAGAGCCCCCCCAAAACTTGGAAACAAAAATGGACCCCCCGATCCCCCAAACAATTTGCTGAGAGAGTCCCTGCAGATGAAAGGGGCAATGATGAAAGAACGTTTTTGCCAATGAGGAGCGACGGGCAGGCCCCGGTGTGGGACAAAAAGGCCATCTTTAAAACCCATAAATTTTTCACCCAAAAACCAAAGGGTTTTGCCAGGGCCCAAAGGGGGGGATTGGTTACAAATTTTATCACAATATGGGTTTCCGGCTGAGTAGGGATGGGTTTGTGGTTGTAGTAGGGGGCCCGGGGGGCTTTTGGGTGAGGCGTTTGTTGCGGGCACAGGGCTACAAAAACTCAACAAAATCCCTTGACATCCTTAAAAAAGCTTGGGCCCCCCAAAAGAAACCCCGGGGAAAACAAAAGGAATTTTTTTTCCGGGGGGGGCCGGGGAAATTTTTAAAACAAACTGTACAAAAAGTTTTTAAGTTTTTTTTTTCTTTTTTTTTCCGATCTGATTTTTTAAAAGTTTTTTAAAAAGCAAAAAATCAAATTTTAAACCCGTTCTAAAAAAAAAAAAAACTAAAAAAATTAATTGAAATTTAATTTAAATCCCCTGGCCCTCCCCCAAAACGATGGTTGGGAAACCCACACCCCGGGGGCGGAATCTAATTTGGTCCCGGATTTACCAGAGCCCGCCCCAAGGCAGGATGGGGCTTTTCTGTGGCCCGGGAGTCTACCAGGGCTTCCCCCTGGGGGGACTTGCTTGCAGGGGCGGGCCCAAAGGGGAGGCGGGGTACAGAAAACGGGAATCGGGGTCGTGTCGGGGGCAGGGAGAAGGTTTAGGGAGGGGGCCCCGGTTGGGGTAAATTCGTTTTAAAGTGAGCAACGGGTTCGGTACCAGGTAGACAAGGGCAAGGGTTTCCCGGGAACGCTTTACAGCAAAGGCCTGACACTAAGAAACCCCCCAAGGGTGCCCGGAAGGGCCGGGCCCTTTAAAAAGGGAAAATTTCCCGGCAATGACCAATTAAACCCGGGTCCCCTTCCCTTTAAATTTCACACTGCCCCCGGGGCGGCCCCGCGGCCCTAAGGGGGGGCGGGGCCGCACGCGCCCAGGAAAAGTGGCGGACAAGCAGGGGCGTGGTTTTGGGTAAGGACCGCCGGGGCGGGCAGGGGGATGACGGACCCCCACCCAACGTGCGGGACGGGGCGCCCCTTTTGCCGCAGGCACGGATCGCCTCACCCCCAGCCGGGGGGATCGCAGTGGCATCCCCTGACATACCTACAGACCCAAAAAAATTGAGGGAGAGGAAGGGGTCAGGGGCAAAGTTTTAAAAGGGGTTTTGACATGTGCTGTCCAGTTTTTTTTGTTTTTTTTTAGTTGGGCAAATTTAATTTTGTTTTTAAAAAAAATATTGACAATATTGGAAATGAATAAACAATATTTAAATAGTCTATTACCTTTCGTTGCCAGAGAAGTGTGTAAACCCTGTTGAAATTGTCTTTGTGTAAATCCTGAGCTGAAGAGTTTCTGTGGTTATTGTAGTGCCGCTGTACTACAACTCCCAGCAACTCCCAAACCCCCGGCCCGGCACCATGTACACATTTACGTAAACAGGTTTTTGGGGTCTTCTCCCAATGGGGAAAATATTATTCTTCCCCAATTTATTTTTTTCCCCCCCCCCTTCATTTCACCCTTTAACCCAAATTTGAAAAATTTGAAGGATAGGATTTTTCTAGGTCCAAGCAAATTATGTTTGATGATAAATTAACTGGGTTAATTTGTTAATGTACTATACTATATATTTTACCTTGTTGGCCAGTAAAATCCATATGATGTTAAATACGTTTTAAAAAAGCTAGTTGAAAAAGGGGGTTTTTTTTGTGCGGAAAAACTAGGAAAAGCTTTCCTGGGTTTGGTAACAAGGTATTTTTTTCCCATAAATACTTTTTTTTTAAAAAAAGGGTTTTCTAAGTCAATTTTCTTAAAAAGGGATACCTCCCCACTCACCTCCATTTCAGTGCCTCCTCTCTCTTACTAGGTCTTCATTTACTTCCAGCTCTCAACCGTCATTTTGTGAACTCTGCAGCCACTGATTACCTACAGCCCAAACAAATAAAATACCTTTTGGAAAATGAACCTTTTGAACTTTTTATGTCATTTTAAACCACATAACTAAATTTCCGGGGCTGCACGAGCCCAAACCCCTGGAAAAATTAACATAAGAAAAGAAACCCGGTTGGGGCACATCCGGGGGGCTCGGAAAAACCAATGAAATATTTTTCCCGGGGGATAAGTTGGGGGGTTATTTGGTTGGGGTAGTGGATTGGGATGGCACAATGGTCTGTGTGGGGGCACCAGTAAAATTGAAAAAAAGGCAAACAATTTCCTGGGAAATTTCAGACTTTTACTCACAGTTACATTCCCCTTGCGGACATTACAAATTTCTTCAGGGCAAGGCACATTACCCTAAACCCTGCTTGGGAACACAACACCTTCACAAATAACTTTGTACAAACCCCTTTTTGATTTCGATTTTAGTCCCGTGTTCAAAGGGATGCTGGGGACCCGGTTGGACCCCCTCCAAAAAAGCCCTGGGAGAATTCTGGCGCCCCGGTGAAACCCGGACACTTTTCTGTCCTCTTTTTAAAGGTTTTTTTGCTCTTACAGGCTTTTTTCAAACTGCCCACTTGTTAATTTTGGGTTTTCCCCGGATTCACTTAGGGTCTCTATTTTTCTTTTAAAAAAAACAGTTGCTTCTCTTTTTTTGGTACCCCTTTTTTTACTGTTCTTTTTTTTGGAGTTCTTAATTTTTTCTGGGGAGTGAAAGGGGTCCATCCCAGCCTGTTTGAACTTAAACGCCGGATAATAGGTTAAAAGTTTCCCCCCCCTTGTTTTTAAATTTCATCCCCCAAATTCAAAAAATATATACACAAATTTAGAAGAAAACACAGAACTGGGTGTAGAGCTGACAGGCTGTACTATTTGACTGTGTAACTATGGGCCTTCCTTTCCCCCCTCAGTCTCTGCTTGGTTTCTTTTCCCCGAAATAAATTCCCCCCCTACTCTAACCCCACTCTTTAGGCCCCCCTTTAAACAACCAATTTACTTTAGCATTACTCTCTCTCTTAACTGCAGGACCAATTAACCCCTTCCTAGCCCTCCAGTAGCCCAGAACTATCCAAAACTCCTGAACAAATTGTGATACACACATCCCCACTTTACCCTTTTTACTATGTATTTTGGGCCCATACAGTTAAAAATTTACCTTTTTCACACTTTTTCAAAGGGCAACTCCTTTAACCCCCTTTTCCCCGGGATAGGACTTTCCCCTAGCAGAAGTGTGTTCCCAAAAATTTTATGTAAAGGGTACCCTTTGGGGCAATCGTGCGGGGTTACAAGGGGAGCCTGGGACAATCGCAAAAATCGGGCCAGCAGTAAAAAAACCCCTGGCCCCCCTTCCAACACCCCGCGGCGGAAATGGGGCTTCGGGGGCCCGGGGGTTTATTTAAACGTTCGTTAAAATGAAACCCTTTTTGGTCGCAAAAAAAAAGTTTTTTTGCGGGGAGTGAGCGTCGGCGGGAGTAAGCCCCGGGGTAAAAGGGGCCCCTCTCTGGTCTCCCCACCCTGACTGGTCTCACCATGCCCCCCAAGCATTTTTGGGGATAGTGACGACAGTGCCCTGGGGGAACCCCTATAAGCATTCCCCTCCCAAAACCCGGGTCTCCCCTTTTTAACAGCGATTAAAGACACGATACAAATCCCCTATGGGAAAAAGTGAAAAAAAAAAAAAAAAAAATAAAAAACTAAAAAAAAAAAACGAAAAACAAAAATAAAAAAAAAACACGGAAAACCCTTTTCCCTTTTTCCCCCTTTAAAAAATCCCCCCCAAAAAGATAAAAAAAAAAAAAAAAAGTTTTCCCTTTTTTGGTATCGTCACATGCGTTAACGACCTTCCCCAAAAAAATTTAAACACATTTAATTAAACCCTTTTGGGGATGGTAACACCCCTGAAAATTTCGATTTTTGTTTATCCCGCAGCCTAAAATGGAATAAAAAAGCGATCAAAAGCTCATATAAACGTCAAATTTTCCCAAAAAAAAAAAAACAAAAATTATACAGCTCTGTATACGGAAAAATAAAAAAGTTTTGGCTCTCAGAAGACAGAGATGCCTAAATATTGTTTTGAACAATAAAAACACCTTTGTGAAGAAAAAAAGTGCTTCCACATAAAAAAATAAATATATAATCTGGTTATTTGCCATAATTTGTTCCTTTTTTTAACCTAGGGAAGGGGAAAAACTAAGCCCCGTACAGATTTCTGCATGGGAGTGGTAAAAATTAAAAAAAAAAAAAAAAAACATAAATAGGATTGCAGTATTTTCTTTTTATCCCGCCCCTTTCCCTAAAATGGAAATTTAAAAAATGAACAAAAAGCTTTTTTCCCCCCAAAAAATGAAAACCCAAAAAAAACAACAAATCCAAAACCCCCAAAAAAAAAAACCTTTAAAAAAAAAAAAAAAATAAAAAAAGTTTTTGGCTTCAAAAATATGGCGGGGGGTGCCCAAAAAGTGGGGTTTTCCCTTTTTTAATAAAAGTGTTTTTTAATTTTTTGTAAAAAACAGGTTAAAAAAATTAAAAAAATATAAAAAATTTTTGGGATCGCTGTAATCGTATCAACCGACTGAGTAAAGCTAAAACATTGGGCTTTTTTACTGTATAAAAAAAAGGGTATAAAAAAAGGGTTTTTTTTACATTTGTATCCTATATTTTTCTTTTCCCCTTTTGGTCATAATTTTTCCCTTGGGATCCTAATAAGGGGCCCCTGTAAAACTTGGGTTTCCAGCAGGAAAAAACCCCCAAAAAAAGAAAAACAAAAAACCCGGGGTTTGGGAAATTTGGGAATAAAGATTTGTATTTTTGGGCAGTTAACTATCATCTAATGTTTAACGTTTTTCCCATTCATGTAACAGGCAAAATATTGGCTACCTTTTTTGCCGCTGAGCTGATCTAGCTGTAGTAATTTTTTGGGCCTTTAAATTTTTAAATGGTTTTTAAACATACAACTCAAAAAATTTTCATGATCAGTTCATGCTTCAGGTACAACCACTTAGGGTCAAGTAAAAAGTTATTTTAAAAAAAGTTTTTCCCAAAAACGCTGTTTTTAACTCTTATAGCCTCTACTTTTTTCACTTTTTTCTGTGCAAACTCTTGGTGGGTCAAAAAAATGGTTTATAAATTTTAAGGTTTTTTTCTCCTTTTCCTATTTTAGCTTTTTTAAATGGGACATTGTTGATGGAGGAGTTGTAGAAAGCAATGACACTGTCCAAGCAGGATGTGTGGCTATAAATTGGAGCTTCTGTTCACTCCATCCACATTAGTCCACAAGATGTTTCATTACTCCATAGATCAGAGCATTTCAGCCTACCTGTGCTGTTACAGCGATGTTTTGAAGGAATGTCCTCAAGAGTTTATTTAGGACAAACATCTAGAAGCATCAAAAATTACAAACAAATTAACATAAATCAGCCATTCATTTAAACAGAAGAAAATGTATAATGTTGACCAAAAAAATAACAGGTAGAAAATATTGCAAAATTACTGTGGCCAAACATTTTAGTAGAAAAGGGGGCATAATGGGTTTGCAATCTTCAATGGGGAAATTAAAAAAAGAGCTACATTGGGGAAAAACAGTAAATTGGGAAAATTAAAAATTTCTACCAGAGGTTTTGGGAATTTTTTTTTACTGGGGCGTTGTGTCTTCAAAAAGGGGTTTAAAAGGGAAATTTTTTAATACAAGGATTGTTTTTTTTTTTGTTAAAGATCTTGCAAAAACAAGTCACTTTGCAATAAGTATCCATTAGAAGTGTTCTATGTATTCCTATATATTCCCTCTTGTGTGGGCTGCATCAGCTCCTCAGGTCACTATAGCTACAGACCTGTTTGTTCTCTCCTGATAGGCTACCAGCGCTGGCTGCTATAGTTACTGACTTGGTGTCCTCAGCAGCTCATAACTGCAGGCCAGTAAACACGCTCCTGAGTTCAAAAATGAAACTGAGAAAACAGGACTAAGGTAGGATATCAATGTAGTGAGACAACCCATTTAAACAAAAAACTTAGCCTTAGATCTTTTCTGTGAAGGTTTTGTTCTTTAATGTAAGTTTTGTAGTGTTTTTATACGATTGCATTGTACGCTTTTTTAGGAACCTTCAGGTGGCACACAGCAAATGCTCGAGAAGGAGTTATGGACCCTCATAACGTCGCTGTAGCAGTACAGGTTTGCTGAAGCTCTTCAATCTACAATACATCATGTGGACTAAACTAAATATTGTGTTTTTGTTTGGATTCCAGGTAGAAGTGTGAAAGTATGCTTGTGAGTTAGTAGAGCTGTACTTGTCATGAAAAGAAACTTCAAGTGAGAGAGCAGAAATAATGACAAGCTGCCAGGTCATACTTGTCACGAGCGGTCCCGCGGCCCCCCGGTCAGGCCGCGGGTGTGCTCGGACTTCTACGGTGCCCCCGGCTTCAGGGACGAGTGGCGCAATGTTCCATGTATCGGTCCGCGGGCGCACTCGCTTCCCTGCACAGCCCAACTTACCTGATCGCACTCCTGCATCCCCACGACTTCCCTGCCGGCTGGTGCGCGCATGGCCGCTCTCTTAAATTTAAAGGGCCAGCGCGCCCGCAATTGGTTATTGGCAGTCGCTGACCCTATATAAGGTGGTTTCTTTCGGAACATCCCCGCCGGATCTTTAGTGCCATTGCCTATTGAGAAAGTGTTTCCTGAGTCTGTGTACCGTTTGCCTCCGTTCCTCGACCACGAATCTTTGCCGCCTGTCCTGACCTCACCGCCTGTCCCCAACTACGAGCCTGCCTTACGATTCTGTACCACGCTAGACCTCGGCTGACACCGCAAGCAAGTCAGGGGTAGCGACCTGGTAGACTCCTGCCGCAGCAAGTCTATCCCGCTTTGCGACGGGCTCTGGTGAAAGCCGGGACCTACTTAGATTCCACTCCCTGGCGTGGCTAACACCATCGCTAGCGGTGTTCCAGTGGATACACTACTGCGAACCGTGACAATACTGTTATATAACACTGAGTTATATTTGATATCATCACATATAAATGTGCAATATAACTCTAAGGGTTAAAGTAACTGTCTGTAACTCTAAGGGTTAATGTTTTCTCACTAGAAAAATAAGATCAGAGACTGAGAATTTAGCTCTGTTCTGCTGAAAAGACACATCACAGAGTGATGTTACCAGCCACTACTAGAACAGAATAAGGTGGCCGGTAATCTAGAGAAGCTTGTATAAACCAGGAGGAGATAAGAACTGCTCTAACTCTGAAGTAAAGCAAAATGAGAACACAATATTTTTTGGTAATAGCCCTTAAACCTAAATACGTGGGTATGATGATTTTTATCGTCAAAAGTTGAATTCGGCATGGTTTTAGGCTTATCTGAAATTTCCGATCACGCGATTGTTTAGGTGACAATTTTAAATAGATAATCTTTTACTATTGGGGCCATTTACAACGTTTGTTTTTCATTTTGGGGGCCCAAACCCAAATTTTCGGGCCCCCAGGATGGGAGGTGGGGGAAGGGGGAAATGTGCACGGTCAATGTTTGGGGTTTTTGGATCTCATTGGCTGAAAAAATAAAGTGACCTTTTTTTATCTATAAAAACCTGCATTTCCCCCCCTGTTTTTCTCATTCTCTGTCTAGGGCCGCTTCACAGCAGGACCCCGGGTTTTTTAAAACCCAAAGCGTTCTAAAAAGGCCCCTAGAGATAGTCCTTTTCTAATACAAAAAACCCACCCCACCTAGCTGAAAACCCTTAAAAATAGAGATTAGATTAGAAAATTTAATTTTCCTTTAATTTATTTTAAAAGAACTTTTTAAAAGATATCTACTGATTTTGGGTTGTACCCAGCGGGTTTCTTTGACCTTGAATTGAAAAAGCAATATTTTTTAAAATTTTTTTTAAACCGCAAAAGCCCCATTTGTACCAAATTGTTTTTTATACATTTTTTCCTATAAATTGCGCCTTTTTTTCAGGGGTGCCAAGCCACCATATTAATTCATAAAAACTTTAATCAATGCCCCAGTTCCTAAAATGGTGGTTCAAAGATGACTTTCCCCCAGCCCCTTTTTAATCTATTAATCTGATTTTTCTATCAAGGGCATCTTTGCTGGTTTTGGGGCATCCCCACTGTAAAAGAAACCAAAAAAAAGGTCTTTTTGAAAAAAAGCAAATTTTGCCGCGCTTCAAGGCCATCAAAATAATAGCGGTTACGGGGTGTCCACCCTCCTTGTTTCCATTTTTTCAAATCAAAAGTGAGCTTTTTTCCTACAACCCACTTGACAATAAAATTTCAGAATTTGACAAAAGGCCCTTTCCAAACTGGAGACATCTATTGCTCAGCTTCACTTTTTCCTTTGCCCACCGGGGTACATGTCAAAATGTGCAAGCATAAAAAGGCAATTACCGAAAGCAGCAGGCAAGTTTGGGAAAAATTTTAAAATTTTTTTTAAAAAAAGTAAATTCTTTTTGGGGAATGTGTATTTTTGGGGCCCAAAAAGGGGCATTTTTTTTTTTGGGGTTTTTGGGGTCAGGCTATTTTAAAAATGGATGGCAGGGGGGGAAATTTTTGGGAAAAAAAATATTCCTGCGGGGCCGAAAATAAAAAAGAAGTAAAAAGGGGGGGGCACCCCTTTTGGGTTTTTACTGCATTGGCCGTGCCCTTTTGAGGCCCGGCCAGCTAACCTCTGCGTTCCCTTTTGGACTTTTTTTTTTTCTTGCTGCCAGGGCACCACATATTTTACAATTTTTGTTGCTCTCTGGGGGCAAAAAGTGCTAGGGGTCTCCGGCCAGTTCCCATGTGCCATTTCCTATAGTGGTGTCTTGTTTGTGTCCCTGTAACTGCTACCACTGTACCTGCTGTGGCTACACCGTCCTCATGTTTTCTGTTATTCATTGAACATAATAAATTTAAATTTTTGCCTATGAATGTTTTCTGTGACTTTTATAGCCTTTGTCTTGCTAAAAAATTAGCACAAAACCAGTTTACTTTTTGGGGATGTTAATTTCATTTCTCCTCCCCGTTTGGGGTAATAAGAAGGGGGTTTGGGCTTCCCCATAGACTTTAAGGGTCATCGGGATAATCTACATCGGCATGATAATTTCAAAAATCGTTTTTTTTATAAGTTTATAAATTGTCAAAAACAATCGCTCATCACTCCTGAATGAAAGTAATTTTTTCCCAAAAATTTCAAAACTTCCATAATTTTAAAAATTTGCATTTTTTTTTTCTAATGAAAATATTATTCCATAAAGCTTAGCTAATAGTTTTTGAGCATTGCGTTGGCTACCCGAGATCGATCGATAGCGATAGTGGGCCGCTATCGAAAAGGGTTTTTCGATATTTGACATCGATTATGCGCAAATGCCCCTTTAAAAGTCAAAGGGAGGGGCAACAACACCTTTTTATATCCCCAAAACAAGGCTGGAAAAGGGGACAACATCAAAGGGGTTACGTTTTTACCCCTTAGGCAACACATTTGGGTTTATAAAAGTCACAGAAAAAAAGTCACAGACCATTTACTATCCCTGTCTTGTACCACAGCCTGCCCCTTTTAAACCCCTGCATCACCCACAAATTAAAAAGTCCAAAGGCATATTTTTTTAAACCCATAAAATTTTTATTTGGGAACTGACATTGAATATCCCTGCCCGGGGAACGCAGCATGACCCCAAACCTGCATGCCCCCCACATTTAAAAATTTCCGGAAAAAGGAGTCTTTCAACCACCTTTTTAAAGTTTCAGGGGACATTGACTAAACCTGTCCTGGGCCACACAACCCCCAAAAACCCGCATGCCCCCCACTTTAAAAAGCGACGGAAAAAGGATCTTTCAACCACCTTTATTTTTAAACGGGACTTGACTAAACCTGTCCTGGGTCACAGCATACCCCCAAAAACCTGCAAAACCCACACAAAAAAAAAAGTGCCGAAAAAGGGAAAGTCTTTAAACCACCATTTTAGTTTCACTGGACATTGCTAAAACCTTTCCGGGCCACAGCATGACCCGGGGCCGGGAGTACAGGGGGTTTGGCGGTGAAACCCCACGGCGTCCGTAAACTTTTAAAACACCAGGTTAAAATGCCCTAAAGACGAAACAACGAAAACTTTCATGCTCAAGCAGACTGCGGAAGCAAAGTGTGGGGAACTCCACCTTCCTCTGTAAAAACAGTCAATACCGGGGTAGCGCTTCCCCCTCCGTATAGTGTGGACCAATTGAGCTTCACTTGGAAATACTGGGGTTAACGCTCCGTTAACCCGGTGCCCAAAAACTTGGCATTTTTTTTCTCATTTTACTCAACGGCTTAGGAAATGGTCTCTTTTACTTTGTTCTCTGTCCTTGCTCCAAAATCCATGTCCTCTAAAATAACCTACATCTGGCCCAATTTTCCTGTACCCCCCTTGTACAATTCAGGGGAAATTTTTTTTAAACAGCTATTTTGTACATGCAAGTTTTTTAGTACTTAATTCTAGAAAAAAACTTTTTTAAAAAAAAAGGGAATCCCATCATGTCCTTTTTTTCTCTTTTTTCTTTGTATTAAAGGGGTTTTGTCCCCAATAAAGGGAAATTGATACTTTTTTAAAAGGGATCTTGCAAAAACAAGCCCATTTGCAATATTGCCCCTTAAACAGTTTCCTACCTATTCCTTTTTCCCTGACAGCACCATAAACCTTTTTGACCCCCTCTTACAATTGTGAAGAACAAATGTCTTTTTAGAAACAACATTGTTTAAAAATTAGACCTGTAAAATAGCTGCTTTTCCACAGAAAAACCCCCCCAAAAAATTAAAAGGGCAAGACCCTTAGCCACTTTGGAAAAATTGTGAAAAACAAATGTCTGTTAGAAACAACATTTTTTAGAATAGGCCCTTTGTAGTATAGCTCATGTCACAGCAAAATGCCCCCGAAAATTCAAAGCATGCCCCCTTGAGCCACTTTGGTAAAATTGTAAAAAAACAAATGTTTTTAAAAACAACATTTTTTTATAATGGGAAACCTGTATATTGCTCATTTCAAAGCACATGACCCCAAAATTTTAAAAAAAATGACTTCTCACCACTTTTAAAAAATTTGTGAGGGAAAAAATTCCACTTAGAAGCCACTTTTCGTTACAAAGGCCCAAAGTTTAATTGCTGTATCTCACAGCAAACAGGGACCCCAAAAAATTAAAAAATATGATTTTCTCAGCCACTTTTAAAAAAATTGTGGGGGAAAATGCCACTTAGAAGTCAATTTCTGTTCCCAAAAGGGAAACCAGGGATTATTGCTGTATCTCACGCAACATGACCTCAAAACCATTGAAAAAGCGAAAACTTTTTAAATAAAGTAGTAAATAAAAATTCCCGGTGTTGTCATAAAACCTTGCTGCTTTTCCCAGTCTCCTCACAGCAAAACCGGGAAAAATGAACTGTTGGGAAAGAGAAAAAAAAACCCTGCAGTAAAAAATTTTATCATTTTAAAAAAAAGTTTTAAAGAGGACCTTTCTTTTTTGAAAAGGATTTGAAGTAGACTGGAAAACAAAATGGGTTGCCCTTTCGGCAAAATTGGGGCCCCACAACATCACGGGGATCCATGCCTGATTCTATTTTGGGATAAAGTAAAACGATCCACTTTAAACTGGGGAAACCCGGATGCTTTTGTCGTAATGCCCTCCTCCAGCTGTGCTGAAGGCCCCGCTCGATATGACGCTGGCTGCTGGGCAGGACAACCCCTCTTGGCTTTAAACGGGGCCCCCCGGCCATTCGCCCAAATTTTGGATACCCAGAAGTCTTTTGGGGGTCCCCGGAACACATGAAAAAACATGGGTTTGTTGAGACGCAGATAGTCTGCACCAGATCTTAACTAACTCTGTGGGGTTTGGATGTTTTCCCCCTGCATTGCATGCGTTGGTGGGGGTGGTAAAACAAAGATTGCCAGAGGTCACCCTTTAGGTTTCCCTGCCACCTTGCCGTTTGTGCCGCTACGCCTACTTGGCACTCTACTGCGTCACGGGCGCGATGTTTTTTTCCCCCGTGAAAAAGGGGAACGGAAGGGAACAAACAGATTCTCCATTGATCAATCAGCACGGTCTCCAATTTTCCCGCATTTTACTCTCTATTTTGGGGGGGTGGAAGGAAATGCTGATTTTTGTTTTTTATTGGGGGTCCAGGAGGGTTTTGGCCCCCCCCCCCCATTTAACCCGTTGTTTTATTTTATGGCCCTTTAAACGAGGATCATTTGGAGGAAAAGGAGCATCCAAGCACTCATCTGAGAGATGGAGCCTTGGGTTTCCCAAACCTCTGGGTCGAGGGGCACCCAGCCAAAAAAAATCCCTTTCCCCCATCTTTCCCCCTCCGCCCCAAATTCGCCCAGGGCCCCCTTTTCCCAAAGGGAGGGAAAGTCGGGAAATCGGGGTTCCCAGGAAATACCTCCTCCTCCTCCTCCTCCGCTGCCTCCGGCACAGCCCCAAAAACAGCAATACTTGCCTGAGATGATGCAAACCCCGGGGAAACTGATGCGCCACCTTGGGACAAAACTCTGGTAAAAAAAAACCCCCCCCCCACTTGGGCCCAATGAAGACCGGGTGAAATTGTGAAACTGCGGGCCCCTTGTGGGGTTTGACGGAGAGAAAGGCTCCGTGTCCGCATCTTTGTCCCCTCTCCCCACCGTCACTGGCGGGACCTTTGTTTCAGGGGTGTCCAACGTTTGTTCCAGAACTAAGATTTACCCCAATGCCATGCGACAAGGGCATTGTCCGCACTGACCAAATTTTTGGGGGCTTCCCTTTAAAACTGGAAAAGGGTGGTGGGAAGCCCCTTTCACCTGCCCCCACTGTCGGGTGGGTTTAACACCCCCAGGTCCTACCGCTGCTTGTCAGGCCCGTTTCACTTTGACTGCGTAATGGCATTGCGCTCTGCCACAATCGCCCGGAGCATGTGGAGGGTGGAAAATTCCCCCGCTTTTTTCCACATCAACAATGAAACGGTTGACGGGGGGGCCGACTGACGCTGAACGCACCCGGGGGGACAACAGGGTGCGAACGGGAGAAGTGCGAACTCAGACCTCGAACCTTCTTCACAGGCAGTTTCCCGACCCGGGGACTCTTTAGAAATTTCTGGACGAAAGGGTTTATGACATGTTTTTAGGGAAAAGGGTGTGCTTTTAGCCTACCCATCCCTTTAAAGGGGGGCCGCAGATTTCGCCCGTTATCGCAAACCCCCTTGCCTGGCCCCAAGGTTTTTGTCACCCAGCCAGCGGGTCGTTCCGTTCTTAGAGCCTTTAAAAGCTCCTTACCTGTGTGTGGACGGTCTCCAAGGGAGATTTAAAATTTTAACACGGCCTGGTTTTTCTCTTGGGGACGTGATGCCACCCAAGGAAACCCTTGGGGGGAAAAACCCCGCACCATCCCTGGGTTTTGAAGAGCTTTCCCGAGCCTGAAAAGCCACCGTCACCCCCCGATAAAATCCACCCAAATCCCCAGTGAGCTGTCACAGAGATATAGCGGCATTGGCCGTGCTTACAAATCCAAGTGTTGGTGGCGAATGGACTTTTCCCGGGCACAGATGCAGACAACCGCTTTAAATTTTTTGATGACACGTGGCTGGCCAGGGGAGGGACGGGCCCTTTTTTGGCAAAGAAATGCCCGCTCATTGAACAATGCTGGGTTTCGAAAAAAATTTCCCAAAACACTAACTGTTTTTGTTTTGGTTTTAATAAACGATATTTTTTGCACCTTTCAATTCACCGTGGTGAATATAGAATTGCTTTTTTTTAAGATTTACGTAGATTCTGCTCAATGGGAAAAGGCTGGGGGCGCAAAAGTCAAAAAACCGTAACTGTTATGTTTTGATAAATAAACGGTATTTTTTTTCACCTTCAATTTACCGTTGGTGAATATAGAATTGCTGTTTTAAGATTTACGTAAGGGTCTCAATGAACAGTGCTGGGTGCGCAAAAGCAAAAAAAAACGTAACTGTTATGTTTTGGGTATAATAAACGGTAATTTTTTTTCACCTTTCAATTCACCTTTTGGGAATATAGAATTGCTGTTTAAAAATTTACGTAGTCTGCGTCAATAACAGTGCTGGGTTTTGCAAAAGTCAAAAAACACGTAAAATGTTATGTTTTTTTATAAAAAACGGTAAATTTTTTTTTACCTTTCAAATTTTACCCGTTTTGAAAATAAATTGCTGGTTTTTTAAATTTACGTAGATGCCGGCAATAACATGCTGATGTGCAAAAGTCCAAAAAAAACGTAACTGTTTTTTATGTTTTGATATAATAAAAGGTAATTTTTTTTTCCCCCTTTCAATTTACCCTTTTGGGGAATATAGAATTTCTTTTTTAAAATTTACGTAGATGCTGCGTCAATAACAGTGCTGGGTGCGCAAAAGTCAAAAAACCGTAACTGTTTTTTGTTTTGATATAATAAACGGGAATTTTTTTCACCTTTCAATTTTACCTGTGGGGGAATATAAATTGCGTTTTAAGATTTTCGTAGGGTGCTGGCAAAGAACATGCCCGGTTCGGCAAAAAGAAAAAAACCCTGTAACTGTTAAGTTTTTTATATAATAAACGGGGTTTTTTTTTGCACCTTTCAGTTCACCTGTGGTGAATATAGAATTGGGTGTTTTAAAATTTTTAGATGCTGCGCAATGAACAATGCTGGGTGCGCAAAAGCAAAAAACCCGTAACGTTATGTTTTGATATTAAAAAACTTTTTTTTTTGCACCCTTTTAATTTACCTGTGGGGAATATGAATTTCTGTTTTTTAAAATTTTCTAGGGTCTGCTTTAATGAACAGTGCTGGTGCGCAAAAGAAAAAAAAACGTAAATGTTATGTTTTTTTATATAATAAAAGGGAAAATTTTTTCACCTTTTAATTCACCTGTTTTGGTTAAAATAAAAATTTTCGTTTTAAGATTTACGTAGATCTGCGTCCCAAAGAACAGTGCTTTTTTTGGGGGGTGGCAAAAGTCAAAAAACACGTAACGTTATGTTTTTTATATAAAAACGGTATTTTTTTCACCTTTTAATCACCGTGGTGAATTTTAGAATTGCTGTTTTTAAGATTTACTAGATGCTGCGACAATGAAAAGTGCTGAGTGTGCAAAAATTTCCCAAAAAAAAAATTTAAATGTTAAAGTTTGATATAATAAACGGTATTTTTTGCACCCTTTTAATTCACCTGTTTTTGAATTTTGAATTCGTTTTAAGATTTAAAAGTTAAAAATACGCAATGAACAGTGCCCGGGTGCCCCAAAAGCAAAAAACCCCGTTTAAATGGTTTTTTTTGATATAATAAAAGGGATTTTTTGGGACCTTTCAATTCACCTTGGTGAATATAGAATTGCTGTTTTAAGATTTACGTAGAAGCTGTCAATGAAAAGTCTGGGTGCCCCAAAAGTCAAAAAAAAACGTAACTGGTTTTGTTTTTTAAAAAAAATAAACGGGATTATTTGCACCTTCAATTCACCTGTTTGGGGAATATAGAAATTTTTCCCGTTTTAAGATTTACGTAATCTGCGTCAATGAACAGTGGGGTGGGTTTTTGCAAAAGTCAAAAACACGGGAACTGTTTTTGTTTTTTATAAATAAACGGTATTTTTTGCACCTTTCAAATCACCTGTGGGGAATATAGAAAATTTCTTTTTAAAAAATTTACGTAATGCTCTTTAAAGAACAGTGCTGGGTGCGCAAAATCAAAAAAAACACGTTAAATGTATGTTTTCCTACGATACACAGTAATTTTTTTTAACAAAAAAAACCCTTGGGGACTAAAAAATTGCTGGATTTTTAAATTTTAAAGGCAAGGGGGATATAAACAACATCACAGGTTATTGGGGGGAAAATTAACACCCATCTGAAATGTTACTGATAATAAAAGTGGAGTTTTGCACTAACAAAGAACCTTCCCGTTTTCTAGGGAAAATTTTGTTTAAACCAAAATAATTTAGGCTGCCCAATACCAGGAATAATTTTCCCAAAAGCAAACTTTTTAAAAATAAAGATATTTTCCCTACAATGGCTACACAAGATTGGTGAACTTTTTTCCAGTGTTCCCTTTTTAGATAGAGCTTGTCTGTGTTCGCCCGTGGGCCCCCCCCCCCCCCCGCTCCCCCCCGCCTTTAATTTACCCCGGGGGTAGATGCTCCCTTTTTTTTCTCTAGGCTAACTACATAAAAACTTCAAATCCAATCTAACTAAAAAATTTGGGAAAGGGGTCACAGCAATAGAAAAGGTTTCTCTGTGCAAAATAGACTAATTTCGCTGACTGTTTTTCCACAGGCAGAGCGCGGTCCCATCCCTTGAACGCTGAAGACACGAGGCTGAAACAGGAAACGGGTGTTCTATGTAAAAAAGAGGGCAAGTGATTTTTTCCCGCCAATCGCAACCATACACATCCCCCGCCCCTGACGCGCACACACAAACTCACCCGCTCTATTCTGTAAAACTGAATTTTTTGGCCGCCAAAATTACAGGAAAACGCCGAAAAAGGGCCCCGATCTTAAAAGATGATGCACAAATTTTAACCTTAATTTTTCGCATGATCTGGAAATTTCGATCACCATAAAAACCTTGCCGATTTCAACTTTGTCGATAAAAATCTCTCAACACTAGTAGCTAACCTTATTTTCTGTGTCCTTATACTATTGTTGTAGAAACCCAGAAGTTGTCTCCTCATAAGTATCAACATTCTTACTTTGTTATGGGGCTTGCAAAGGACATAAAAATAAAGCATGGTTTTGATATTTAGAAGCAGAAAGTTAAGAAAAAAAAAAAGAAAGCCATGTTTTTTCCCGTCCCTGTGGGAATAAAAACCAATTTACCTTTAGATAGCTCAAAATGATTATGTCATGCATTTAACCAGAGCTTAAGAATAATTAGATGTGTGTTTTTATTTGTAATGAACTGACCAAGAAAAAATTATTATTGATGATTATTAATTAGGTGATTGTTATAATAAATTAATATGAATGAAAATGTGTTGCTTAAATGATGATTATATTGCATTTTCCCCAAAAAAGATATACTATCTGTTTTTGCATAACGAAACTCCCTTTCCGTTTAAGCTTATTTCAAACCTTTTTTTCCCCCCCAAAAAAAAAAGGAGAAAGGATGTACCATAATTTTGGAAATGTCTCTTCTTCTTTTGACGATGTATGTGCACATACACTTTTGAGTTAATTTATAATTTGGACACCGCACAAACAAAGCTGGGAAATATTTGTGTCTCCATATCAACCTTTGTCTACACATTTAAAGCTCATTAATGAGATAAGAATATCCCTTTAAGACTGTTAAAAAAAATTATTTAAAGTTTTGTCTGGCTGTAAACTTTAAGACAGGCACAAGCAATAGACAGATGTTAATCACCTCACAAATATGTATGATTAATAACGTTATGTTAATGAACAGAGAACAGGTGAGCGACTGCCAGACACATAATTACAGGTTAAAGGACACAATCCTATACAGTCAAGTCTCATTTGTCCAAAGTAAAGGCAAACAGCAAGGTAGACCTGTAGACATGATACCGTTGTCCGATTCCATTCAAAACTATGAATGGAAACCTGTCCATATTCTAATTTCTGATATCCCGTAGAATGTGTAGCAATTTGACCCTTGTGTCCTAGTTATCAAGATTGTAAAACAGCCATAAAAGGAGCTTGATATTTGTCCTTTAACAGCATAGCTCAAATATTGGAAAAAAAAAATATATGATATTATTATATGTTGAGATAAAATTACAAGTTATATTGCACTGTCACTGTAAACTGCTACAATGTGCCACATCTTTCTAGGGCACTATTATCTAACCAAGCAGACTATGCGTAAATTATAGAGAAGCGAAATAACATAATAAGGTATTATTTTAAAGCTACAATCTTCAGTGCTTATATATTGGAATACTATTTGTTTGCTGCAATTTCTATCTAAACAATTAGTCAGACAGCAAAAAGTTTCATGTACGTGTTAGTAGTAAAAAGTAAATCATTTTTCAATGTGCTACTGTCACTGACAATTACTCTTTTCTCAAAGGGCCAATTGCTGAAGCACAAAGTCCCACTTCAATTCTATATCATTCCCTTGTTGCATTTTCTCCTTTAAAACCTGTCTAGTTTTGTCTAGTTTGCACTAAAATACTGAGTTAGATGTGTAGCATAACATGAACTGAGACTTGCTAATTGTGGTGTCTTGCAATCAACTTAATCCTTAAGAAGAAAGGGAACATTTGGGCTTGCTACTTTTACTGCTTGTCCTACACAAGATTTCCTTTATACGTTCAGTTGTCCCCCAACTTGTAATATTTATTTATTTTGGGGGGACCAAAATAGGTTGAAAATATTGTATGTCTAAACCATAATAGTGGGGAAATCTGGTAAATGGCTATAAAACTCACTAAAATGTCAATCCCAAAAAAGAAAAAAAATAAGACAAATAAGCACAAAACTAATACTGGTAAAGCAGTTTCTCATGTATAGTATCTCACAAAAGTGAAACACATTTTTGTAAATATTGTATTCTGTTTTTTTCATGGTACATTACTGAAGATATTACACTTTTACACAGTATAAAATATTCAGTGCACAACTTGTATAACAGTGAAAATTTGGTGTGCATTCCAAATAACTCAACACACAGCCATCAATATCTAAACTACTGGCAACAAAAGTGAGACACCCATAAAAAGAAAATGGACAAAATTTTGTCCAAAGTGTCAATATTTTGTGTGGCCACCATTATTTTCCAGCTCTACCTTCACTCTCTTGGCATAGAGTTCACTAGAGTTTCATAGTTTGGCACTGGAATCCTCTTCAACTCCTCCGTGATGACAAAATGGAGCTTATGAACGTTAGAGACCTTGAGCTCTTCCACCTTCCATTTGAGTATGCCCACAGATTCTCAATAGGGTTTAGGTCTGGAGAAATGCTTTGCCAGTCCAGCACCTTTTCCCTTATTTTCTTTAGCAAGGCAGTGGTTGTTTTGGAGGTGGGATTTTGGTCATTATCATGTTTGAAAACTGTCCTGCAGCCCAGTTTCCAAAGGGAGTGGATCATGCTCTGCTTCAGTATCTTACAGTACATATTATTGTTTATTGTTTCCTTAATGACCTGAAGCTCCACAAAGCCAACAGAATTTATGTAGCCTAAAACCATGACATTCCCACCACCATGCCTGACTGTAGGCAAGACATATTTGTCTTTTTTACTCCACAGCTAGTTTCTGTCACACATGCTTGACACCATCTGAATCAAATAAGTAATCCATTTTATTAGTCAGTTTTTCTTCAGCAAACTGTTTGCAGGCTTTCTTGTGCATCATCTTTAGAAAAGTTTTCCTTCTGGGACTACTGCCATGCAGACCAATTTGATTCAGTGTATGGTCTGACACCCCACCTCTTTAAACTCTCTAGCAATTTTTACAAAAGTTGTACATCTATTTTAAAAAGGCAATCTCTGGATATGATGCTGAGTACATGCACTCAACTTCTTTGGTAGATCATGGGGAGGCCTGATCTGAATCTGTCTTGTTAAACCATTGTATGGTCCCGGCCACCTTGCTTTAGCTCAGTTTCAGGGTTTTGGAAATCTTTATGTAGAGCAACAATTCTTTTTTTCAACTCCTTAGACAAAATTATTTGCCATGAGGTGCCATGTAGAACTTCCAGTGACCAGTATGGGAGAGTCTGAGAGTGGTAACACCAAATTTAACACACCTGCTATCCATTTGCACCTAAGACCGTGTAAAGCTAACAATTTACATGACACCATGGAGGGAAAATGGCAAATTGGGCACAGTTTGTAATTTTTCACTTAAACGTGTACTCACTTTTGTTGCCAGCAGTTTAAACATTGATGGCTGGTTGCTGAGTTGTTTTGAGGGCACACCAAATTTACACTGGTATACAAGCTACACACTGACTACTTTAACCTATGTCTATCTGACGATATTTTACAATTGCCGTACTGTGGTTTTTGGCACAAATTTGTGGCAAAAGATGTGGACGCTTTTCGGATTTACTACAGCGGATTATAGAACATGCTCGATAAACAAGCGGTTTGGAAATCCAACAACAGAAAATCAGTCAGATTTTTGTGGATTCTAATTACTACATCCACTTAAAAATCCCAACAAACCCAATTCCGTGGAGACATGGCCTTACAGTGGATTGAAGTGTCATATCTTCAGTGGTGTCGCATGAAAAGATATAATTCAACATTTACAAAAATGTATAACTTTTTCTTTGATATTCTATATTATTTCACTGTAGAAAAGCAAATAGTTCCTCAGACAGAAATGAAGAACCTGCTTCTATGTTAATTTAGAACCTTATTTCCTCTAAAAGCAGAGGATGCCCCCTTGTTCTAGATCCAGTCCTAGGTATAAATAGGTCATGAAAGAGATCTCC
Source organism: Phyllomedusa bahiana (assembly GCA_025379985.1). Taxonomy (NCBI): domain Eukaryota; kingdom Metazoa; phylum Chordata; class Amphibia; order Anura; family Hylidae; genus Phyllomedusa; species Phyllomedusa bahiana. The sequence continues at coordinate 41,177 of JAODAL010017803.1, forward strand.
ATATTAAATGCTGATTTATTTATATATATTTATTAGGTCACCGTCAAAGCCATCTTTTTCTAAACTAAATAACCCTAATTTTACAAATCTTTCTGGGTATTAGTCCACCCATTCATTTTATTATTTCTAATGTCTGCCTTTGACTCTGCTTAAACTCTAAATTGTCTTTCTTGTTCACTGGTGGCCAAAACTGTCCATAGTATTTCATGTATTGTCTGAAAAGGGATTTGGATAATTGAACAATGATGTTCTCATCATGTGCATCTATACCCCTTTTCAATACACCTCATGAACCTATTTGCCTAGGCAGCAGCTACCTGACATTGGCTGCTACAGTTAAGTTTACTGTTCCCTACAATTCCTAAATATCCAGTTCTATTTACGTACTGGGGGTATTTGAGTATTGAGAGCCACTGTTAAGACCCAAGTAATGCAACTGCTACAGGTAAAGTCAAAATCTGCAATCTTTTGCCAACCAATATTGCTACACCGTGTTGCTAAGCTCATGTCCTACTGTATTTTTTTAGAGTAACAAGGAGCATGATAATACCTTTGATGATGCTGTATGTACAGTGAAATATGTAAGGGTGGGACTTATATTGTGTGCTGTTTTAATAGTGATCCTATCATATGTTTAGAATGTGTCATCTGCAGCTACACTACATACAAGATATACAGTTGAAACCAGAAATTTACCTACACTATATAAAAAGACACAAATGCATGTTTTTCTCACTATCTGGCATTAAATCAGAATAAACCTAATCCATTTTAGATCATTTAGGATTACCAAAATTATTTATATTTTCCAAATGCCAGAATAATGAGAGAGAAAATTTGTTAAGGCATTTTTATTACTTTTTTGCAAAGTCAAAAGTTTACATAAATTTCATTAGTATTTGGTAGCATTGCACTTAAACTGTATGACTTGGGTCAAATGTTTTGGATATCCTTCCACAAGCTTCTCCCAATAGTTGGTAGGAATTTTGGCCCCTTCCTCCTGACAGAACTGGTGTAACTGAGCCATGTTAGTAGGTCGGCTTACTCGTACCTGCCTTTTCAGCTCTGCCCGTAAACTTTCAATAGGATTAAGATCAGGGATTTGTGATGGCCACTCCAAAACATTGACTTGGTTGTCCTTAAGCCACTTTGTAACCTGTTTGACAGCACAATTCAGGTTATTGTCCATTTGGAAGACCCATTTCCGCCCAAGCATTGACTTCCTGGCTGATGTCTTGAGATGTTGTTTCAGTTTTTGCACATAATTTTCTTTCCTCATGATGCCATCTATTTTGTGAAGTGCACCAGTGCGTACTGCAGCAAAACAACCCAAAACATGATGCTTCTTCTCCCATGTTTCACAGTTGGGATGGTGCTCTTAGGCTTCCAAGATTCTCCCTCTTTCCTCAAAACAAAACGATGGTCATTATAGGCAAACAATTCAATTTTAGTTTTGTCAGACCACAAGACATGTGTCCAAAAATGTAGGCCTTTGTTCCTGTGCATTTGCAAACATTAATCTGGTTTTTATATGTTTCTTTTGGAGTAATGTCTTCTTCCTGGCAGAGTTGCCTTTCAGCCCATGATGATACAGTATTCGTTTCACGGTGGATAATGACATAATCTTACAAGCTTTCGCCAGCATTTTCCCAAGGTCTTTTGCTTTTGTTCTTGGGTAAATATTCACATGTCGGACCAAAGCATGTTCATCTCTGAGACATAGAACCTGTGTCTTTCCTGAGTAGTATGATGGCTGGATATTCCCGTCTTGTTTGTACTTACATATTATTTTTTGTACAGTTAAACGAGGCACCTTCAGGTATCTGGAAATTGGATGATCCAGACTTGTGCAAGTCCTCAATTCTCTTCCTGATATCTTGGCTGATTTCTTTAGACTTTCGCATGATGTTACACACAAAAGCAGTATGTTTCTGATGTGCCTTACAGTACATCCACATCTGTATCATAAATTAACACAGATATTGCCAATAATCCTATCAGAAGCTTCCAAAGATATGACATCATCATATGGACTGACCCAAATTATTTAAAGGCATAGTAATCCTAGTATATGTCAACTTTTGACTTTGTAGAAAGAAAAATGCCTTAAAAAATTATCTCTTTCATTATTCTGCCATTTGACAAATATAAATAATTTTGGTAATCATAATTGATTTAAAACAGTTAAAGTTTATTCTGAATTCATGACAGATGGTGAGAAAAACATGCATATGTGTCTCTTGATAAAGTGTATGTAAACTTCTAGTTTCACCAGTAGTTTTATTATTGTTGCTGGTAGTGTTGCAACCTTGTTACTTCTTGAGATATATTGCTACAATTGATACACGTTGTTAAATATGTAGCTAGGATCATGGATTTAACATGTAGATCCTTCCGGCTTTTATAGTTATGTATTATAAAAGATAGGTTTTCTATCTAGTGGAAAAATGTGGGCTATGTGTTTGCCTTTGATAAAATTTGCAAATATTAATAGATTTTTTACCCTACTACATCTGTGTCCATTTGCATTCTTTGATCATTTTTTTTAGCACATTTAACAAAAATATTTTGAAGTGCTTCAGAACTTTGACAAGCTTTGTGGTTCAAATCATAACAAAAAATACTTTTATAACAAAATTTTATATCCAGGACAGGAGCAGAGCCTTTTTGTATTACAAAAAAAAAAAAAATGTCCAATGTAGTTTGTCTCTGCATGTTTTTAAATTGGCTCAGCTCCTTATCTTAATAATAATAATAATAATTATTATTACTATTTATTTTAAAGCGCCATTATTTCCAGAGCGCTGTACATTCAAGGGGAGTTACATACATATGTCAAACCAGTACAATGGTGACGATAAATGACTAACAAATGGTACAGAGAGAGAGAGAGAGGACCCTGCCCGTGAATGCTTACAATCTACAATAATCAAAGGTTTTAAGCTTAAGGGTTCTGTCACACTGTGCACTTTTGGTGCTGTTTTAACTGCACTGCAATTTAACTGCCTTTATTACCAGCAAGCTGCTTTCAGTTGTCTAAATTGTTCGGAAAGGTGTCTCAAGTAAGTAATCAATTACTTGAAGTCTTATACATTACAAACACACTAACTGATTACTCACTTTCTAAACAGTTTAGATAAGTGAAAAAAACCTCCTGGTAATAAAGGCAGATAATTAGAGCGCAGTTAAAGCACCAAAACTGCGCTGTGTGAAAGCACCCCGATAGGAGCATTGTCTAAGTATTATCTGATAATGCCTTTTATAGCTTGCTAGGATTAAAAGAGGTCCTTGAGCAGTAACAACATGTATATCTTCACAATACTCCTTTTCTCCACTGTCATTATCATGATCTTAAATCAACTCTTGCACATTATCTTCATCAACTTCCAGACCCATAGATGGAGCCAAATCATTCATTTTCTGCTTTGTATCCTGTTTCTGATACATAAACACCTGTATTATACACAACAAAAGACCACAATGGACTCCTTGCAGAATTAAGGGCATAATGGAAACCTCATTCTAGGCACCAACAATAACCCTCACACAGGCTATTGTGGCCATATTTTGCAAAAATCTGTTTAGTATATTGCTTCTTACATTGTGTGATGGACTTCTTGTTCATCAGTCAAAGAAAATAAGTGGTTTTGAGAGGAGGACATTTAAAGTAGTTGTCTGAGACTTGAAGAAATTAACCTAGCAGCAGAACATTTTATAACCTACAAGAATTAATCATCTTGTAAATCCTTCACTTTTCCTGCTGCAATGTTCCATTGGTCTCTGCCAGTCTCTGTTTACTTTTCTGCAGTGATGATGTTCCATAAATCCATGTGACAGTTGTAACCAATTACTGGCGAATTACTGGTCTCATGCCATACACACTTGCATCATTGATGCTGACACTTATTGAATATAGGCAATATATCCCACTACTACATACAGTGTACTTGATGGTGCCAGTTGCACTACACCAGTTAATACATAAAATGCAGAAGCAAGCTGCAATTTATATTCTACAGAGATACATTGGGCTTCATAGAACAAAAGGACAAAACTGTTAAAGTTTTAGACTTTAATATACAAAGCTACCAACACTTAAGATTAACAGAATTAAGAAATAAAAGACTTCTAATACGGTAAGACATGCAAAATATTTCCAGGAAAAAAATGTCCAAATCTTATTGATTCTCTTTGGAAGTCGTATGTCTACTCTAAAGTAGACCGGCAGAAAATGTACACAAAGTCAATTGAGCTGGGTCCTCAACTCATGTCATTTGATGCTGACTAAGAAATAATTTGCATATGCAGCAATTCTATGGGGGCATGTCGTGCCAGTTTTCCAAACCAGCTAAAGCAGCTTTCTATGTAGCTGAATTACTGAGTAATCCCGCTACATCGAACCTTACCAGGACCAGGACATTTGGAAATAATGATTGTCAGTAAGGGGCTAATATAGTATAGGCTGATTGTGTTTGTCTGTTTGTGACTTAGATAATATAATTAAACTAATTTACAAAGTTGTACTTCTTATGTCTTTTATTGAGCACAATGAGTAAAGATTTTCACCTACATGTTTTAGTTATCCATATTGTACATTTATGTTTTTTTTATGTCTATATTTGGTTGTGGATTAATTGTGGATAAAATAAAACATTAAAAACAACAATGGATGATAATTTCTAAGATGATGTATTCTTTTTTTTAATCAGGTATCAAACATTATACTATTATCAGCAGATAACACTGTTGTTTTGCAGAAGTGGGGACCTAGATTTGAAGGCACCCTATTAAGTGGTTTATGCTACCCAATCTGAAGGCAAGATATGATAAAAGGGGACAGCTTGAGCTTTGTGACATACACAGAGGGTTGCTAAAGTATTTATACCCTTTGAACTATTCTTCATTTTTAAACATTGCAGCCACAAACTTAAATGTACTTTATTGATTTTTTATGTGATAGAGCAACACAAAGGGAAACATGTATGAAGGAAGGTGCATCGAAGAGAATAGTCAAGTCTCATTTTCCGTGTATAATGTGCCTGATGTATGAAAGTGGTGTTTGTGCATTCATAAATGGTGTAAAGTTCGACGCGCCTCACCAATGTGTTAGGCGCATTACGAAACTTAGGCGCATAAGTAATGAGCCTAACATGTATTAAGGTTATAAACAGGCTGGAAATAAGAGAAAAGTCATTAGAATAGCATGTCAGTGAATAGAAACTATGGTACTGATCCTGCTTGGAGGACCACAGGTCCCAGCAATACCTGTGCTGTGCTGGCTCTTGCTGTATTAAAATAAAGGGTGAGAGCAGCAAAAAAAAATTTTTAAATTTAATTTTTAAAAACATTTTAAAATTAAAATCTGAAAAACATAATCAATGGGTTTTTTAATGAAAAAATTTGTTTTAGATTCTTTTAATTATAAATAATTTTTAGAAGAATATTTTTATTTTTTTGGGATATTATATTTTCATATTAATTTATATTGATCATATTTTAATTTTTAAATAATTAAATTGTATACTTTTATAGTTAAAAAATTCTTTTTATTAATGTACTTGAAAAGGTGAGAAAATTGCTTTTTTGAGTTAGGTCTGCCTGTCCGAGCAGTAATGCACCTAGTTTTGCCTAACCACATTCATAGATGTGTCTAATATTATGAGTGTGGTGAGACACGTCCCCAGAGCACCCCCTCATGTTAGGTGCATTAGAAAGATTCGATCGGTCTTACGAACAATGACCTAACACATTCATTAAGTGCATTAGACATCGAGCTGGCTCAGTTAGGTGCATTGTATCCCAAAAAAGGGTAAAAAACCCCTTTTATACATGTCCCAAAGTAGAAGTTTTTGTTATGAAAGAATTAAATGCCATGTTTTTCCAAAAATTTTAAAAAACGGGAATAGTTGTAGTGCAGATATACTAGCCCTCTTACTGTAATATCCCTAAATAAAATCCAGTTGCCCAACTGCTTTGAAGTAAAAAAAACCTAATTAGTAAATAGAGTACACACGTATGTAATTTATTTTCAGTATAACTACAGCTGTTAAGGCCTCAGAAGTTTGCTAGAGAACATTAGTGAACAAAAAGCATCTTGAAAACCAAGAACCACTAGACAGTAGGAAAAAAATTTGTGGAAAATGTATTGGGGGTTTGACAAGAAAAGCACCTCAATTCTCAACTCTCAGGGGAGCACTGTTAAATCCTGATCCAAAAATGGAAGTAGTAGGGCCCACTTTAAAAAACCTACAAACATGACTGTCCACCTAAGCTGACAGCCCAGAAAAGGAGTTGGTCATTAGCAGTAGGCAACTGTTACTTGGGTTATTTTTAAAGTCAGGTGAGTGGAGGGTGAAGTTTGTATGCAACTTGCTCTGGTGTGATATTCTTGTGTTTGTTAAGGAAAAAAAGGAGATTTTCCAGTAGCTGTGCTGTGCCCTGCAGTTAGAGGAATAGATGAGAGCCCCCTTGTGGGTGGCAGAACTTATGGCAGTGCTATATCCTGAGTATTTTCTTTGTCTCTGAAAAGGACTATATTTTTATTTGGCTCCAGTGTGTCCGCTGAAGCAAGCCTTTTTGTTTTGTGCTAAACGTGCAGAATAAAGACAATGGTTGACATGTATGTATGGGACTGCGCCAGAAGTCTGCTGTCTCTTGAGCCCCAAAATTTGAGCCCTGGTCACTAATTTTTCAATCAGGCGCACTCCAATATTAGGTGCATTTCAAAGCGCCCATGGCACTTTATTATGTGCCTGAGATCGGGAGCGTGCGGGGGTTTTGCAATAAAACCGTACGAATCTTAGTTTCAGTTCGCAATCCAGGCAAATTTTCTGCTGGAACAGGTAGGCCATGTCCCCCCGGCACGGGTTTTCGGGCCCTTTTTCAGCCGGTTTGCGGTTTTTCAGACCCCCTAAAAACCGGGGCCGAAAATGAAACACAATGTGCTCTATGCAAAACCTGTGCAGCAGTCCCCATGCACAGGTTTTGCGTCGGACGGTTTTGCGCGGCGGGCCCCCGGCAAAACCTTTAGAAGACAATCTTCCCTCCGGGGTTCCCGAGGAAGATGTGCTTTTCAATGGGAGGGGGGAGGGCTGTTCTTTGTCATCGCGGAGAAAAGCCGTCCCCCCCGGGGCCCTTTTGGGGACGGGCGCAAAAAAGGACAAATACCGCCCCCAAAAAGGCCGGATTTTTTTATGCAGTGGGATTTCGCCCATAGACCCCTTTAAAAAGTTTTGGTTACCAAGCAAAAAAATGTTGCTTTTTTTTAGTAGAAAGCACTAACCTCTATAACCCATGGTAGAACATGTTCATCGATTCAGACGCATTCTATGCTACTAATGTTCACAAAAAAATGGTGCCTTGGTGCCAAAATAATCATACATGTCGTCCTATCTGTTTATTTGTTAGACATTTGCTGGACTCTTTTACAGACTGCTATCTGAACTGGTCCTCACAATTGGGGGAGTATGCGGGCATAGCCCCACAGTTGCACATTCATGTCCTGTGTTAAGGTTGAGGCCCAGATAAAGACCCTGACAGAGTCTATATAGGACATTGCCAAGTACCTCTTACATGAAATACCTATAGCAGAGGCCCCGCAGGTCGTACAGATCAACATAGTCATGATTGCGACCAGCTAACCCATAGATCCATAAAGGAGGCTCTACAGAAGATGACTCCTTCTGTATGTAAATATCCCTCCTTTTAAGAGTATGGTAGTGCATATGGCTCAAATTTAATAAAGAATACCCAATAATGTTCCCTTTTAACAAGTGTTTTACAGGTTTAGGAGGTCAATCTAGGGTTTATTACAGGTTGGCCCATCTTGGACAATTCAGTCCAGAAGACTAGGTTCTGATAGTAGTGCCAACAGAATAAAGAAAGTTTATCACCAAATGACAAGGATCATATGAGTTAGGTAAAAAGGTAGGTGCTGTTAAAACTGAGTCCCCGGGAGGGAGAAAAAAGTCTATCAGATTACCTTTTCAGTTTTCTAAAACCCCGAAGGATAGGGGGCTCACTAAAGCCCCTTTTTTGATGACCATATTGGACTCAACTATTGAGGATGTAAAAACCGCAGAGACCATGTCTCCCTCCTAAATACAGTAATGTCAGCAAATGATAGCACAAAATAAGGACCTTTTTATGGAGTTCCCGGGATTAACACAGATAATCGAACATGAAACCATATAGGATTCTCGAGGCTGCCGTGTGGTCATTGTCAAATAGGTCCAGAGAATGGTGAAGTTTGGTGTTATCGAAGAGAATAAAAGTGGGTGGCCAAGTCCCATTGTAGTAGACCCAAAACCCAATGGAGAATAACATTTTTTGTAATAATTATCGCAAACTTAACATGGTGTTCAAAGTGGATAACTATCCCATGCCCAAGGTAGACGAGCTTATTGAGAGATCAGGTCCAGCTCGCTACATCACATGTGAGTTCTTGAGCAGGGGGACCTTGCTGGCACTGCAGGATTTTAAACCATTACGGGTTTTTTTATGTGGGTTTTCCCTTGTTTTTTTACTATGGTGCCAGCTGCCTTGAGATCATTAACAAGTTTCCCCGTGTAGTTTTTGGCTGATCTCTCACCTTCCCCCATGATCAAGGATACCCACGGGGTGAGATTTTTTCGGTGGTCAATTGATGTTGATTACATATTTAGTATTTCATTTTCGTACAAATTGCACCAAAAAGTTGTCTCCTTCTCACTCGCTCTTATTAGTTTTTGCAGCCCATTCCAGCTTTGTGCAGATCTATGATCTTGTCCCTGACATCCTTAGAAAGCTCTTTGGTCTTGTCCATGTTGTAGAGGTTAGAGTCTGACTGATTAATTGAGTCTGTGGACAGGAGTCTTTTATAAAGGTCACTATTTTAGACAACTGTCTTTAATGCAGGTATTGAGTTGATTAGGAGTGTCTAACTGGTCTGTAGGAGCCAGAACTCTTAATGGTCGGTAGGGGATCAAATACTTATTTCTCTCAGCAAAATGCAAATAAATTTATATAATTTATGCAATGTGATTTTCTGGATTTTATTTTACATATTCTCTCTCTCAATGTTAAAATTAACCTACCCTTAAAATTATAGACTGTTCATGTCTTTGTCAGTGGGCAAACTTGCAAAATCAGCAAAGGATCAAATACTCAGGGCCGGGACAAGGCATTTTGGTGCCCTAGGCAATTACAGCCAATGGCGCCCCCCCCCCTCGCTCCCAAAAAAAATTGCACCTCCCCCCCTAATTCCTCTCACCCCTGCGCCAGGCCCTCTAGCCCCTGCGCCAGGCCCTCTCGCCCCCCTGCACCAGGCCCTCTAGCCCCTGCGCCAGGCCCTCTCGCCCCCCTGCACCAGGCCCTCTCTCCCCTGCATCAGGCCCCCCCTGTGCAACTCTCCCCCCTGCACCGGTACTCTCTCCCACATAGAAAAAACTTCTGTTCCTGTCACTAATTTTCTGCATATTCCACATAGATCCCGTCCATCACCTCAGCAGTCACTGTACAATGAAAATCAGCAATGACAAATCTGCTTTTTCAAAAGTGCTCACCTACATATGACAGTGCAATACCCCTAAATAACAGTCACCAAAAATACACCAATACATGGAGCAAATCTACCAGACAAATGATTGTTACTAAAAAAAACACTCCTACAAAACCAAGACCCAAAACTATATCTACTTAAGGATCAAATAATCCTGACAGACCCTGACCAAACGCGACCCCCACATGTGACAATCAGCTGTACACAGGCTCTGAAGACATATACCACCGCCATACAGTGACCATATAGTGGTAGAAACTAGTTGTCTGTAGGCTCTGCAGAAATATAAGTGATTACACTGCAGTTACATTTAGTGACTCACAGGAGACGTCTTTTCTGATCAGCGTCGTTCACTTTCCCTTTTCTTCTCCATCCAGTTCACACCTTCTCGTTGTTATCTCCCGGCCAACACTCGTACCTGCAGATTTGGACATAAATATCTTAGAATCCTCATTTCCAGCAACTCCTTAATTATAGGTATATAAGTCCCCTCAGTTAGACAGGTATATATGCCCCCTCAGATAGGACAAACAGATATATAAATATAGAGTCACTCAGGCAGGTATATAAATATAGGGTCACTCAGGCAGGTATATAGATATAGGGGCACTCAAGTGGGTATATAGATATAGGGGCACTCTCAGACAAATATATAGATATAGGGGCACTCAGCCAGGCATATAGATATAGGGGCACACAGGCAGGTATATAGGGGCACTCAGGCAGGCATATAGATATAGGGACACTCAGGCAGACATATAGATATAGGGGCACTCAGGCAGGTATATAGGGGCACTCAGGCAGGCATATAGGGGCACTCAGGCAGGTATATAGATATAGGGGCACACAGGCAGGTATATGTAGATATAGGGGGGCACACATGCCGGTATATATGGGCACAGAGGCAGTATGTATAGATATAGGGGGCACACAGGCCGGTATATAGGGACACAGAGGCAGGCATATATAGATATAGGGGGCACACAGGCCGGTATATAGGAGCACAGAGGCAGGCATATGTAGATATAGGGGGCACACAGGCAGGTATATAGGGGCACAGAGGCAGGCATATATAGATATAGGGGGCACACAGGCAGGTATATAGGGGCACAGAGGCAGTATATATAGATATAGGGGGCACACAGGCAGGTATATAGGGGCACAGAGGCAGTATATATAGATATAGGGGGCACACAGGCAGGTATATAGGGGCACAGAGGCAGTTAAAAATAACAACATTTATACTCACCTTACCTGCTTACCGGCCGTGCGCTCCTCTTCAGGCCATGCCTCCAGCATCGGGACGCTCCTCCGGCAGCTTCTCAGGCGCACAGCCTATGACTGGCTGTGCGTCTGAGGAGAGGTAGCGTCGCGATGACCTCACTTCATCGCGACGCTGCCCAGCTGAGTTGCACGGGGCCGCAGCGGGTCCTAAGCACTATGAGGACCCGGCGGCCCCGCTGTGTTGGACCCGTGGCCTAGTGGATGATCCAGCGATCCTCCGGGGAGCCGGTCTGACACTGTCTGTGCAGCAGGGAGCACTTGCTTTCTGCTCCGCAGAAGCCATCAGCTGTATGTGCGTCCAGCGGATGCACATACAGCTAAAGAGACCGCCGGCGCTTCAGACCCATGGCAGCGGCCTGGAGCCCGGCGTGGTTCCTTGTCTCTGCCTGCGCCCCTTAGAGACAGGCAGAGGTAGGCGCCCTAGGCAATCGCCTACCTCTGCCTACCCGTCATCCCGGCCCTGCAATTACTTGTTTCCTTCACTGTATATGTATATGAGGTTTTAGCATGTGGAAGTAAACGCAAAATTTCTTCACCATTATCTGGATGAATTCTGCAATTTTTATCCATGTACAGTGGGTACGTAAAGTATTCAGACCCCTTTAAATTTTTCACTCTTTCTTTCATGGCACCCATTTGGTAACGTCAAAAAAGTTCATTTTTGGCTCATTAATGTGCACTCTGCACACCATCTTGAAAGAAAAAAAAAAAAAAAAAAACATAAATATAGATATTTTTGTTAACTTTTTGGATCTTACCAAATGGCTGCAGTGAAAGAAAGAGTGAAAAATGTAAAGGGGTCTGAATACTTTCAGTACCCATAGTATATCTAGGTTTTGAGCCTTGGACCAGGCTGGCACCCCGCTTTTTTATTTTATTTACATTTTTATTAATGCTGCTGTTGATCTTGTTAAGTGGGAGAACTTGCACAATTGGTAGCTGACTGAATACGTTATTTCCCCACTGTATGTATGCAGCACTCCAAAAGAACACTAATCAAAATAGAAAACGCGTGCCTGCGGCAATTCTTTTGATGTAAAAAAGCTCCACAATGTAAAATAAAAAAATCCACGGCACTCCAGAACAGAATTCAGGCAAAAAGGTGAGCATGGGGGAATAAATAACCTTTTTGCCTGAATTCTGTTTTGGAGTGCTGTGGATTTTTTCTAATATATATTATATATATATATATATATATATATATATATATATATATATATATATTTATATATTATATTTATATATATATATATTATATTAATATTATAGATATTTTTTTTTTTTTTTTTTTTTTTTTCTCTTTGCATTATTTGAGGTCTGACAGCACTGCTTCTTTTTATTATTTTGAAGATTTTTCATTTACTTCACATAAATACAAAATCTCAGAAACTGAAAATTTTGCAGTGGCTTTTCCTATTGCAAGAGGATTGTGAAGACCACAGCAGTGATTTTTATACTTTCCTTCATTAAATAAGATTTGTTTCAGGTGATAATCTAATCAGAAATCACATTAAGTAGAATGAGGTGTACTTTGGTTGCAATTCAACTGATCACCTGAACCAAATCTTATTTAATGAAGGAAAGTATAAAAATCACTGCTGTGGTCTGCACATATATATGCAGCTCTGGAAAAAAATAAGAAACCAGTATAGTGTATCTACATACTACACAAAAAGACACAAATGCATGTTTTTCTCACTATCTGACATGAAATCGGGATACACTTTATCGGTTTTAAGTCAGTTAAGATTTAAAAAAATATTTATATTTTCCAAATGCCAGAATAATGAAAGAGAGATAATTTTAATTCATTTTTATTGCTTTCTACAAAGTCAAAAGATTACATACACTAGGATTACTATGCCTTTAAACAACAGCCCATATGATGACTTCTTGTCTTTGGATGCCTCTGATAGGTTTATTGGCAACATCTGAGTTCATTAGAGACACACCTGTGAATGTATTTTAAGCACACCAGAAACACACTGCTTCTGTGTCTAACATCATGGGAAAGTCTAATGAAATCAGCCAAGATATCACAAAGAGAATTGTGGACTTGCAGAAGTCTGGTTCATCCTTCAGTGCAATTTCTAGATACCTGAAGGTGCCTCGTTCATCTTTACAAACAATTATACGCAAGAACAAACCAGATGGGAGTGTCCTGCCATCATACTGCTCAGGAAGGAGATGGGTTCTGTATCTCAGAGATGAACGTGTTTTGGTCTGACATGTGCATATCAACCCAAGAACAAAAGCAAAAGACCTTGTGAGGATGTTGGCGGAAGCTGGTAAGATTGTGTCATTATCTGCAATGAAACAAATATTTTATCAACATGGGCTGACAGGCCACTCTTCCAGGAAGAAGACATTACTCCAAAAGAAGCATGTAAAAGTCAGATTAATGTTTGCAAATGCACACAGGAACAAAGACCTACATTTTTGGACACATGTCCTTTGGTCTGACGAAACTAAAATTGAACTGTTTGGCCATAATAACCATGGTCATGTTTGGAGGAAAAAGGGAGAAGCTTGGAATACCATCCCAACTGTGAAACACTGGGGAGGCAGCATCATGTTGTGGGGTTGTTTTGCTGCAGGAGAGAAAGAAGATTATGTGGCAACACTAAAGCAACATCTCAAGACATCCTGGTGTTGCCAATTAAAGCGTGTACGGAAATGGGTCTCCCAAATGGACAATGACCTGAAGCATACTGCCAAACATTTTACAAAGTGGCTTAAGGATAACCAAGTCAATGTTTTGTAGCGGCCATCACAAAGCCCTGATCTCAATCCTATTAAAATTTTATGAGCAAAGCTGAAAAGGCAGGTGCAAGCAAGGTGACCTACAAACATAAGAGAATATACAACAGGAACCAGTGGACTTTGTGCAAAGTTTTGCTGCTTTTAATGTATCACATATCACAAGGCATTATGGGAAAGGAGCTGGAAAGCTCACTGCGCCCTCTATAGGTTGTAACAAATCCTCAATTTACTTCTGATTCACTGAATCTTTGAGAAGCAAAAAGGAATAATTGTCAAGCCAATATTGCTCATCTACATACGCCGTTTCGGGGTTTTGCCCCTCATCAGTGTAGAGCAGAGCAACATTGGCTTGACTGGTGGGAGGCAATGAGTGGCTGAGAGAAGGGGAACATCTCTCCTTATGGAGAGCACCAGTTAAGGTGTGTAGTGTTTTGATTGCCTTTTAGCCCACTACTAAGCATCTGCATATCACAAGGCATTATGGGAAAGGAGCTGGAAAGCTCACTGCGTCCTCTATAGGTTGTAACAAATCCTCAATTTACTTCTGATTCACTGAATTTTTGAGAAGCAAAAAGGAATAATTGTCAAGCCAATATTGCTCATCTACATACGCCGTTTCGGGGTTTTGCCCCTCATCAGTGTAGAGCAGAGCAATATTGGCTTGACTGGTGGGAGGCAATGAGTGGCTGAGAGAAGGGGAACATCTCTCCTTATGGAGAGCACCAGTTAAGGTGTGTAGTGTTTTGATTGCCTTTTAGCCCACTACTAAGCATCTGCATATCACAAGGCATTATGGGAAAGGAGCTGGAAAGCTCACTGCGCCCTCTATAGGTTGTAACAAATCCTCAATTTACTTCTGATTCACTGAATCTTTGAGAAGCAAAAAGGAATAATTGTCAAGCCAATATTGCTCATCTACATACGCCGTTTTGGGGTTTTGCCCCTCTTCAGTGTAGAGCAGAGTGATATTGGCTTGACTGGTGGGAGCCAATGAGTACACACTCACCAGCATGTGACTGGGGGCCACTGTAGTGGGGTAGATTTATATCCACTTGCGCTCACCTCTCACTCAGGTAGCGAATCAAGCATAAATCGTACCACAAGACAGTTCCAGCCCCCAAAAAATACATGCTGCCACTACCTTCCTTCAATAACCCAAAAAGAAATCAGCCGGAAGGAATCTGATTCCTAACAGATATTCTAAAAGCACGTAAAAAATGCTTAACTCACTGCTCTCTCAGCAGCTACAAAAAGAAAATACACTCCTTCAAGGAAATGGATCCGTGCAACAACAAGAACTTACGTATTAAGGCTAACTTTAATTTTAAAATGATTTTCAGTGCTTACATAAACAGAATATAATAACAACGGCTATGGCATACACATCATATTAAAAGCAGCAAAACTTTGCACGAAGTCCGCTGGTTCCTGTTGTATATTCTCTTATGTTTTGGGCTCTTGCCGGGAGTCGAATGTACCGGGCGTTGACTGAGGGCTAGCTGCGTAATTGCCGGATCAACACAGGTGTTTGGAACGTCTAAAGAAGTGTTGAGTGCCAACGTTTTGTTGCATATATTGTTTGCTAAGACCTACAAACATGACTCAATTACATCAGTTCTGTCAGGGCCACAATTCCTACCAACTATTGTGAGAAGCTTGTGGAATGTGTGTATATGTATATACATATGTATATACATATGTGTGTGTATATATATATATATATAGTACATATTAGTAAATAATGATTATTAATCCACTTTCAGCATCTTGTGCTGTAGGTTTCTACTTTATGTATTTTTGGATATTTTTTCAACAGTAAACCTCTTTATGGCAGGCTACTTCTAGCTACCGCTTTGCAGTATAAGCATTGCTCTGGTATATGCATCATTCTGGATTTGAGTAAGTGTTACACTTAATTTATTCTGACTCGCTGATCTGTTGTGCGCACAGCCTTTAATTCTAACATGTGATGACATTGAGGCAGTGCTTCAAATTGATTTTTTTTGGAATTAACCTTTGAGAAAGTGTAATATACAAGAAGCAAATGGCTAAATAAATCAGGCTTTAATATTAGCAACCTTTTACTTTACATACCTTAATAGATCTAATAAAAAGCTTTGGTTTCAGCCAGGCCATTTATTTCTGTATTTCCCAATTCCAAAATCAATTCTTAATATTAACAATTTTGCTTTATTCATAAAAGTAAAATAAGAAAAGAAAAACAATCTTTACTGATCTAAAAAAAGCTATAAAATTGCATATAACTACATATAAATATACAGTAAATACATTTTATTCATCCTGACTAACACCAATGAATATATTCTAAAGCTGCATTCACTGTCCTGCTGGTTGTCATTGGAGACAGATAACAAGGGGTTAGAAGACCTACCTCTAACATTCAGCTCATACATTGCATAACGCAATAGGAGACTTAATTTGTCCTACATCAGATTGACTAGTCTCCAGTGACTGGTGTAAAGAATGCACATCTGAATAAGTAATAAAGGTTAAAAGATTTCAGCTCTGAAGCCTACAGAACTGGGATAGCAATTCTCAACTATAGTATAACTATGTAGAAAAAAACAGAGTGCTAACCATTAACTTCATAATTAAAATCAATCCTAAATAAATATAAAATAAAAAATTTACAGGGGTATTTACAAAATCTACCAACATACAGAAGTGATGCCCACAGAGTAAATATACGCCTAGTCAGCAATAATATGAGTTTATCAGTCAGATCAACAATATTGCATGATATCAATATAGAAAATGCAAATAGATGGATCCATACACAGTACATAAACTATAATTGCTATATATAAATGCAAAATAACACAGTAACCTTGTCCATAGCAATAAACAATCAGGGGAGTAACAACTTACTGCCCCAATGCGTGTTGCTTTTATCCGATTCATCAGGGGATAATCCAATATTTAAATCAATATTGTTTATTACAATGTAACTGACACAATAGTATCTATTACTATGAATAAGGTTAATATGTTATTTTACATTTATATATATCAATTATAGTTTATGGACTGTGTGGAACCCTTAAGAAAATGTCACTGCCGTTTCTCAATATTATATTCAACCAGGTCTTCCCTCTTTTACGGATATTCTCTCTCCTCTATCCTCTATCCTCAAGCTTGAGAAAGGAAGTTTATCATCCGAAACATCGCTCAGCTACTTGTACCAGTCAGCTCTGTTGCTACGAGTAATGTATCACTGCATGTACTTTTGAATTGGATCTTCAGTGGAAGACCCATGCATCACCAGGTTTTTGTTGAAAAAAGTTTGTTCACTATATTGCCGTATAGCAGAAGTAGTATGTATTAGGTATTGTGTTATATAGACTCTTGTCAAGTAGTAGTAAAGGAACATAAAAAATACTTTGTGCCTTCACGTTTTTTGCTATTGAGTTACTGTGTGTGGAACCATCTATTTGTATTTGCTATATTGATATCATATTGGCAGATCTTGTTAATACCTTTATGGAACTTTTAATTAGATATCTAATAAAAAATTGACTTTATTTTGAATTATGGGTGAGAATGCCATTCTTTCTATGTAGAGATATTTGTTTTTTGGTTTCCCATGTATTATGGTGTTACATTGATGTTTACATTTTGGTACCTCTGTTTGAGTATAATATAGGCTGTTCAGTTAAAGAACAGTGTAATACAAGGAAATGTGGACCACAATTGGTTTGACACTTTTTTAAAAAGGATTTTGCAAGTTAATAAAATTTACATGGGAAACTTGCAAATTAAATAATAAACATTTTCACCATTCATCATCATCATTAAAATGTACATACCATTTTTGTTTTAGATGCTACCTTAGTGATTCGTAGTGTCCAGCTTGTCTCTAGGGGATACGACCAGTGACGGGAACTCCTTAGTCTTGCCACACATGCTCAGACATCACCTAATCTCTCAGGCAGCTACTTCAATGCCTAGTTATCATACACTCTCAATGCTGATTCAGTGTTCAATATCAGGTGCTTTAATTCTACTCCTGTTCTCTTTATTCCTTAGTAATTAGTCAAACAGTGCACATAAATGAAAACGAAAAAGAAACCTCAATCAGGTATGTACATTGAAAGAAAAAAAATCCACGTTTGGTTTCTGCAGGGATTCGAACCTAGAACTCCTGTGTTGGAAAGCAGAAGTACTATCAACTCAACTACATTGTACCTACTCACAGCTCTTAACATAAACAGATCTTTGACTAGAGTGACCACACAGTGGAGAAAGGCAAGGTGATGTCAAGCCTGTTGGGTCACATGACATGCAGTTCAAACAATTCACACACTCCCTTTTGAACACATTGAAAGCTGAAGCTGGACAAATCAGGCATGAAATGCCTTTGTGGCATACCCATTTAACAAATGCCCAGAATGCAATGGCTCTCCGTATTTCTCACGTGAACACAAGCTAATACCATTTGGGAGTAGCAGGATCTTCTAAAATGATGCTGCAAATTGTAGCAGCAGAGATGGAATAGTTGCACAACATAAGATCAGTGACTGTAACCAGTACAGGTCATAATCAGGAGTGATGTAAGGTCAAGATAAAACCAGAGACCACAACTAATGGAACAAGCTAAAAGACTAAGAAAGCACAAATATATTAAGGGGAGGTGGAGGAAAATAAATAACAGAACCCCATAAATCCCACACAGCAAGCCAAAAAGCAAAGGAACAAAGCTGAACATATCCCCTAGACCTCATAGGTAGGACACATGACTGTTATGGTGCCTGTAGTAGGAGAGGGATAGATATACTGAATTATCCCCCGTGCTTGTTATAACACCATTATAAAGGCTGTCTCTTATTTCCAAATGAATAAAACACATATTTCACACTGTATATGGCCACCGCTAGACTGCGCACACTTCATACAGATCATACAGCTCACTGACTCACTCCCTCCATACTAGCTGTTAAAATCCAAATGCAATTAATTTCTCCAAGTGATGAGAGCTGCAGTGAGAATGACATATTTTAGCAAATCAGAAAAAGAGCTCTTTAAGAGGCATTGTTTCATAAATTGATAGTTTTGGACCTAAGCTGAACACTTTAGTATTACATTTAGTGGGATGTGGTGTCATTTTGAGTTTTGTTATGGGGCCCTATGATTTTTGTGTGCATCTCTGCTAACACGTAAATGTTAACAATAATTGCAGTAAACTTCAGGTCCAGCACAAGTTCGATTTTGTGCAGTAGTCACTTGCCATTTTCTTGTTTCATTTTTTTTTCTATGTGACAAATTGTGTGTTATAGAAGAACTCTAGATTTTTTTTATTTTTTTTTTGTATGTGGTGTGAGATTAACTCCTCACTGACATTTGAAGTTGGTAAATATAATTTGATAAGTTTTGTAATGTACAAAGTCAGCAAACAGTTAATTAATGTAAGATATATTTGCTTTATATTTTATGTTTCTGTAACTTTTGTAACATTATAACTTTATTGAAGAATGTAATACATTTTATATAAGAAGTGGTTGTGAGTACTACTTTAAATAATACTTTTGATGAACCTAGATATGCATTTATATAAATCTGGATATTGTTAAGAATCTCCATGTATGCTCACAGTAATCATTGATCTGTTATCTTGTCATTAAAGAAATACACATATTTCTGACATCATAAAGCTGGTAAGGAGCTCTGGAGCTGGCTCACTTGCTGAGCCAACTCAATACGTGGCAGATGCAGGTTATTCATTACAGCTGACACCTGCCACTAACAGCATGGATCAGAGCTAGTTCCAATCCCTGCTGTTTAACCATATAGACATCACGTTGAATGTGGCCACAGCATCTAAGTGAATGAGGAATGTTCCTCTATCCAATCAGCCCCCTCCACCTCCAGTGGCAAGAATGCAGGGTGCTTTTGTAGCTGTCATGTTGCTTCTCCTATTACTTATATACAGTGAAGGAAATAATAATTTGATCCCTAGCTGATTGTGTAAGTTTGCCCACTGACAAAGACATGAACAGTCTATCATTTTAAGGGTAGGTTAATTTTAACATTGAGCGATAGACTATCAAAAATAAAATCCAGAATATCACATTGTATAAATTTGTTTGCATTTTATAGAATGTTCATGTCTTTGTCAGTGGGCAAACTTACAAAATCAACAAGGGATCAAATACTTATTTCCTTCACTGTAATGAAGAATGGGTTTACATGCAAGGCAACCACATAAAGTTCAATTACCCTAGGGACACATTAAGTATAAGTGTAAAAAAAACAAGTTTTAAAAATGAAAAAGTAAAAAATAAATAAAAGTTTACATTGCCATTTTAGAAATCACAAGAAAAAAAAAATACTCAGAATTGATAGTGTTGCATCCATAAAAGTCTATTTAAATATAACATTTAACCCATATCGTGAACACTGTAAAAGAAAAAAAAAATCCCAATAGCGAAATTGCATTATTGTTTGTCATGACTAGTGATGAGCGATTACGTCGACTATAGTCATCGGGTCGATAGTCGATATCGGCAATTCTCAAATCGATTTCCGATAGTCGATAATAGATTATCACTGAGACATTTTAAAGTTCTATGGAGAGAATAACACCTTCATTCTTACACCCAAACAAGGGCTGGAGAAGCTGAATAAACATATACAACAGCAAACTGGATACGTGCTAATGTTAGGACAAGACTATTAGGTTTTAAAAGCCACAAAAAAATCACAGACCATTCACTATCCCTGTTTGTACCACAGCTATGACCCTTAAACTGCATGACCTCAAATTACAAATGTGCCAGAGGCCAGTATGATATTTGAACCATCATTTTACTTGAACTGGACATTGGACTATACTTGTCCTGGGCATCAGCATGGAGAGCCGCAAACTTGCATGAACCCACAGATTAAAAAGTGCCGGAAAAAAGGAGTCTTTTAACACCATTTTAGTTGAACTGGACTTTTAAACTATATCTGTCCTGTACGCAGTTATGACCATTAAACCTGCGTCGACCACAGTAATTAAAAGTATGTTGGGTAACCTGTCCTGTGGTAACCTACATATGTTCAAGTCTTCCTGTACCTCCCTTGTACAATTTAGATTGAATATTGTATCAGCTATTATGTACATGCAGTTTTTTAGATGTAGTTTAGGCTTTGTTTCACTTTTTTTTTTAAAATTGTATTTAAAGGGTTGTTCTTCAATACAGGGATTACTAGCTATTTAATGATCTTGCAATAACCATGGTCATTTGCAATATGTGTCCATTAACAGTGTCTACCTACTTCTGTTTTTTGACAGCCACCATCACCCTTGAAGCAATTTTGACATTGTGCAGAACAAATGTCTGTTTAAAAAACCAAATTTTTTAGTATAGGTCCTCTTGTAGTATAGCTGCATTTCACAGCAAATATGCCCCCAAAATTCAAAAACTTACCCTTGAGCCACTTTTGACAATTGTGAAGAACAAATGGCGTTTTGTCTGTTAGAACCACATTTTTTTAGAATAGGACCTGTAGTATAGCTGCATTTCACAGCTAAAATGCACCCAAAAATTCAAAAACATGACCCTTGAGCCACGAGGTGTTTGACAATTGTGAAGAACACAATGTTGTTTAAACACACATTTTTACGGAATTGGACCTGTAGTATGCTGCATTTTCAAGCAGGATGACCCAAAAAAATTATAAAAATTGACTTCTCAGCCATGTTTAAAAAATTGTGAGGGAGAAATGCACTTTGAAGCCACATTTCTGTTCCCAAAGGGACCATTATTATTAGCTGTATCTCACGCACCTGAACGCCAAGAAAATTATAAAAAAATGAGTTCTCAGCGACTATTAAAAATTGTGATGGAGAATGCCTATTAGAAGCCACATTTCTGTTCCAAAGGTCATGATTTATAGCTGTATCTAACAGCAACATGTCACTCAAAACAATTGACAATTGCGAAAAATTCTAAAGATAATGTGAGTAAATGGACATACGGTTTTGTCATGAAACCTTGCTGTCTTTTACAGTTCTCCACACCGCCAAACAGCAAAATTATCTTTTTGGAAAATGAGATAAATATTGCAGAGAGAAAATTGATCATTTTAAAACATTTTTCAAAGAGGAACCATGTCAGTTTGAGAGGAATGGGGAAGTAGACGGCAACTAATCGGTGACCTCGGAATTGGGGCCACAAACATCATCAGAGTCCATGCCTGATTCTATCTTGATGAATGTCAAACGATCCACATTATCGGTGGAAAGCGGATGCGTTTGTCGTGGGTAATGACTCCTCCAGCTGTGCTGAAGGTCTCAGCTCAGATATGACGCTGGTGCATGGGCAGAGACAACACCTCTATGGCCGCGTGTCGAGCAAACTCGGGCATTCTAACATTTTCGATACCCTAGAAGTACAATTGGTCCAGAACATATCCAAAAAACTTCGGTGTTGAGAGCACAGATAGGTCGGTTGCACCATGATCTTAAGCTGGTATTGTGTGTTGATGTGTGCCCTGATTACATGCGTGGTGAGGGTGGTAAATAGAGATTGCAGAGGTTCACCACATTTAGCCTTCTGCCACTTGCCTGCTGCTGCTGCTGTCGCTTGCGGCAGCTTGGCACTCTACTTGCTGTCACGTCGCTGACGTTTGTTCAACCGTGACATTTGAAAGGAACGTGAAGCAGACGAAAACAGATGTCTCCAGTTGATCAATCGCAACGGTCTCTTTTCCTGCTTTTTACTCTCTATGTGGTTGGGTGGAAGGTAAGTGCTCGAGTTTGGTTTTGTTACGGGGATCAGGGAGGGTGGCACACACCAGTAAACTCGTTAGTTCATTTTTGATGGCCTTAATACGAGGTACATGTTGGAGGATAATGGAGAATCAAGCACTTCATCTGAGTGATGGAGCCTTGATTTCCCAAAGCCTCTGGGTCGTCGTGGGGCACTAGCAACTGATCTTCCTAATACTTTCCTCCTCTGCCTCTAATTCGCACAACCTCTTTTTCCAAGCCAGGGACGTCGGTAACGTAGGTGTTAGGAATACCTCTCATCCTCCTCCGCTTCCTCCGGCACAGCATTTAACACGCCTGATTGCTCTGTGATGTGGCACCCTGAGAGGCTGATGCGCCGCCTTGCACTAGCCCTGGAACCCAAACACTGCCTAATGAAGACGATATAAAACTTGTGAAAAACTGTCAGGCCTTGTAGATTCGGAGACGAGAGGAGAAAAGGCTCAGTGTCCAGCATCTGTGTACGTATACCTCATCCGTCGCTGTCGGGACCTGGTGTTTGAGAGTGTCCAACGAAAGTTCCAGAACTAAGTTCACCCAACAATGGCTCATGCTGACAAGGCATTGTCCGCACTGACCTTTTTGGTGGCGTCTTCTCAAAACTGGCAAAGGATGGTGCAGAGCTCTTACACCTGCCTCCACTCTCGGTGGCTCAACACCGAGGTCCCCACCGCTGCTTGTCGGACCATGGGCTGGTTGTCACTTCGTACTGCGTAATTGGCCATTGCACTGCTGCCACAATCGCTGGGAGATGTGGAGGGTGGAATTCCAGGACATGTTGCCACCGTCAACAATGAGACGTCTGACGGGGTAGGCCGAGCTGACGCCTGCAACACAGCCAGGCTCGGGTACGAAGCAGGGTGCGAATGGCGGAGTGCGAACTCATACTCGAATGCCTCCTCACAGCAGGCAGGCCAGACCACGGGTAGCGCTTTAGAGATTTATGGAAGACGAGGTCATGACATGTGAGGCAAGGGATGTGATCCAGCCTACGATCTTAAGGGCGGCGAGCAGATGTAGACCGTTATCGACACACAACTTGCCTGGCAACCAAGGTTCTTGTCACCATAGCCAGCGCTCGGTCTCGTTGCGGAGAGCCGTTCACAGCTCCTGACCTGTGTGTGGCGGTCTTCAAGACTGATTAATTTCAACACGGCATGGTTTCTCTGGGCACGTTGATGCACAGAGGACCTTGGGGGAAAGAGCCCTCCCTACCATCCATGCAGTGCTGGCCATATGAGCCTGAGAACCACCGTCACACCAAGAGAATATCCACCAGCTCACCAGTGAGCTGTCACAGAGATTATAGCGGACTTGGCCGTGCTTTAATAGTCCATGTGTCGGTGGTCAGTGGGACTTTTACGTTGGACACAGATGCAGACAACGCACTTGAATTTTAGATGTCACATGGATGGGCAAGGGCAGGGACGATTTTTTTGCAATGTTATGCCTGCTCGGCATCTGGATATAAAAAAAAAAACTGGGGGAGGGCAAGGGCTTGATGTGGCGGATCCCTTCTTGAGTTCACCAGACGGAAAAGGAAAGGCAAACATTTCCAAGGCCAAAAGCCTGGCATGCCGACTTCAGGCTTTTGCTTTGGAGATGGTTTCGGTTAATGTGGTTTCGTTTGCTCCCAAACCTGGAAGACAGAAGGCTGGTGCTAGTCTGGACGCCTGTACGGCGTGCAGGTTGTCCAAAAACTGGCGGAAGGAGCAGGGGTAGGTTGGGTCGCATGGTGGTGTTGGCTGGTTCGTCGGCGACGGTTGGAGCTGAAGCGGAGGCTGATCCCTGATCATGGACTGTGAGACATGGCAGCTGAGGAATAGCTTGGTGGTGGCGTAGGAGAGGAGGCGGAGACTGAGGGTTGTGACAGTGGTTGAAGCCGGCTTCAGGTCCGTGTGGCCTTTTTGGCCAAGTGTTGACACCATTTCAACTCATGCAATTCGTGCATGTGTCTAGACATGGTGGTGGTTTAAAACAACTAGATTCTTGCCTTTACTGATGCGTTTATGGCCAAAGCGGCATATGACATCGCTGGGTGAATCAGAGGGCTTGTTCAAAACAATGGGACCAGGCTTGTGAGGTCCTGGACCTTTTTGACGTCGATAAGCGAGGAGCGGGGTTTCCGCGACCGTGGCTGGTGGATCCATCTCAGCGGACTTCTGCACACACATCTCCATTTTTGTGGCCTGGGACCTCGTTACTGACACTACCCCATTGTCTTCATCCTCGTCCAAGTGAGTGAAGCGCTCGCAAGCAAATTCTGCTGAAAAGACCACGATGGATCCACAATGTCGTCTTCGTTCAGCATCAAAAAAGGTGACTTGGTCGTCCTGACATTCGGCATCCTAAGCTCGGCGTGCCTACAAGCATGGAGGGCACTGCAAGGCGTTGCCGACCGCCGGGATTTTTGACGATTGTCCGGCTTCCTTCTCCTCCTCTGATGGCATTCTCTGTAACTGGGCGTCAGAGCAGACAAAAATCCTTGCTCCTTGGCCTCTTGATCTTTTAAGCATGCCTTCTGACCCCAACCGCATTTTGTCATCAAGAGGTCTTCAGGAAAATGGATTATACACATGGTGGGTACAACGAGTTGACATTTGGGCGGCCTTCGTCGTTCATGCTGGATGATTGCTGATGATGCTGATTGACGTCCATTTGTCGGGCCGTGACTGGGAGGATGAGGAGGTATAGACTGATGGATGCAGGTTGCATTAACCACTGAAGAAACAGATTGGCTTTTTTGCTGTTTTTTGTTTATGAGATTCACAGGCCATGACCAGCGATGCACAGGCCCTGACGGTTTAACAGCGGTCCTGCCGAACCCTCTACCCGTGGGAGATCTGGTTACGACGCCACGCCCGCATGACACCGACGATCCCGCTGGCTTGGTTGTTGTCGCTGCACTGGATAGGAGCACCTTCTCTCGTTTCTTCTAACTCCATGTCCTACCCCCCTCTTGGTGCTTACCCACCTGCATTTCACTCCATGTTCGAAGATAAAATTTGAAGAAGGGATGGATGAGTTTTGGAAAGTCTCTTATTAAAAGACGGCCAATTCACTGCTATTCTTAAATCCCTCTAATTTCTACAGAAAACTAGGATAAGAACTGAAATTGTTTCTTGACGAATAGCTATGAGAAATGCGGTTTGTGGTAGAAAACCGTAAGACAAAATCAACAGTGTTCCTCCTTTCTGTCCCAGGGATTTACAAATGTCCTGGTAGGACTAGGATTTGATTAGTTTTAACAATAATATCATAATGTGCGCTATCTGTGCTAACTGAGATTCAACGAGCAAATAAAAATATTCAGAAGTTACACGCGATGAGACTTTTGTGTTTTTTTGCAGCAATGAACAAACGTGAACATGCTGATGAAAAATTTTCAAGATTCTGTCGTATACAACGTTGGCTATTTGAAAAAAAAATAGGGCCGCACCACGTGGCAATACAGCTATTTAAAACTATGGATATAAAAGGTATTTTTTGGCACCTATCAATACAGCTGCGGTGACTACAAAATTGATGTATTCAAATTTAAGTGCAAGGTGGATTTATGAACAAAGATGAGCTGCACCAAAGTGAAAAAAAACACCTATCTGAAATGTATACGGATAATAAAAAGTTGAGTTTTTCAACCTATCAATTACACTGTGGTGACTACTATATTGCTGTATTCAAATTTAAGTGCAAGGTGGATCTATGAACAAAAGTGGCCTGCGCCAAAGTGAAAAAAAACAACCGATCTGAAAATGTATCGGATAATAAAAGGTATTCTTTTGCTACCATAACTAAACTGCAGTGACTACCAAATTGCTGTATTCAAATTTAAGTGCAAGGTGGATCTATCAACAAAGCTGGCTGCGCCAAGTGAAAAAGAAATAAACACCTATCTGAAAATAATTTTTTGGTTATTTTTTTTACCCAAGGGGATAATAAAAGTATTTTTTGCAACCATCGAAATAAACCTGCAGTGACTACAAAATTGCTGTAGTTTATATTTTAGTGCAAGGTGGATCTTCATGAAACAAAAGCTGGACTGCGCCAAAGTGTAAACAAAACAACTATCTGAAATGTTGTTTTTATATAATAATAAAAAAAATAACCTTCTTTTTAATTTTTTTCAGATTATAAAAGGTATTTTTTGCACCTATCCAATACACCTACGGTGAAAGACAAAATTGCTTGGTATTCACATTTAAGTGCAAGGTGGATCAATGAACAAAGCTGGACTGCGAAAAATTGAAAAAAAACTAGTATCTGACATGTATACGGATATTAAATTGGGTTTTTCACCTATCAAAACACTGCGGTGACTACAAAATTGCTGTATTCAAAATTTAAGTACAAGGTGCTATATGATACAAAGATGGCTACGCCAAAGTTGAAAAAAACACCTATCTGAAAATGTATAAGGATAATAAAAAGTGAGTTTCACCTATCAAATACACCTGTGGTGACTACAAAATTGCTGTATTCAAATTTAAGTGCGAAGGTGGGATATATGACAAATCTGGCCTGCGCCAAAGTGAAACAAAACACGTTATCTGAATTGTATACGGATAATAAAAGTGAAGTTTTCACCTATCAAATTCACCTGCGGTGATTACAAAAATTGGCTGTATTCAAAAATTTAAGTGCCAGGTGGCTCTATGGACAATGCTGACTGCGCCAAAGTGAAAAATACACCTTTCTGAACTGTATACGGATAATAAAAGGTATTTTTTTTGCACCAATCAACTAAAACTGCAGTGAACTACAAAAATTGCTGTAATTCAAATTAAGGCAAGGTGGATCTTATGGAACAAAGCTGGCCTGCGCCAAAGTGAAAAAAAACCACCTATCGGAAATGTATACGGATAATAAAAAGTGGAGTTTTTCACAATTCTAACACACCTGAGGTGACGACAAAATTGCTGTATTCAAATTTAAGTGCAAGTGGCTCTATGGACAAGCTGGACTGGCCAAGTGAAAAAACACCTATCTGCAATGTATACGGATAATAAAAGGTATTTTTGGCACCAATCAACATACACCTGTGCATGAATACAAAATTGCTGGTATTCAAATTTAAGTGCAAGGTGGATCTTTATGAACAAAGATGGCCTTGCGACAAAGTGAAATAACACGGTTATCTGAAATGTGATAAGGATAATAAAGTGGAGTTTTTCACCTATCAAATACACCTGCGGTGACAACAAAATTGCTGTATTCAAATTTAAGTGCAAAGTGGATCTATGAACAAAAGCTGGGCTACGCAAAAGGTGAAAAAAACACCTATCTGAAATGTATACGGATAATAACAGTGGAGTTTTCACCTATCTAATACACCTGCGGTGACGACAATATTGATGATTCATAATTTAAGTGCAAGGTGGATCTATGAACAAAGCTGGCCATGCGCCAACGTGATAAAAACACGTTCTGAAATGTATACGGATAAAAAAATGTGGAAGTTTTTCACATTAATGACAACCTGCGGTGATTTCAAAAATTTCTGTATTCAAATTTAGTGCAAAGGGTGGCTCTATGGACAAAAGCTGGCCTGCGCCAAAGTGAAAAATAAACTATCTGAAATGTTATACGGATAATAACAATGTATTTTTTACTCACCTATGAAAATACACCTGCGGTGAACTACAAAATGTTGTATTCAAATTAAGCGCAAGGTGGATCTATGAACAAAGGCTGCCTGCGCCGAAGTGAAAAAAAACACCTATCTGAAATGTAGACGGATTAATAAAAGTGGAGTTCTGCCACTCATCAAAATTACACTGCGGGTGACGGACAAATCGCTGTATTCAAATTTAAGTGCATGGTGGATCTATGAACAAAGCTGGCCCTGCGCCGAAGTGAAAAAAAACACCAATCTGAATGTGATAGGATAATAAAAAGAGGAGTTTTTTCACCTATCAAATACTCCTCAGTGACTACAAAATGCTGTATTCAATTTAAGTCGCAGGGCTGCAAACTTACAAGTTAATTTAACCAAAAATCTGGCAATAAAGTGTTTATAATAACCCCATTGTATTGCAGGGTCTATTTCTTTGTAAACAAGTCTGGGCATGCACTGTCTGTCTGTGTTCGCTCGCAGCCCCCCATCCCCCCTCCCCGGGTCTGATTCAGCGATAGATGCTCCTTTTTAATATTCTCAGCCTAAGTAACTAAAATCTGCAAAATATCTAATTCCACCACAGTTTTCTATTTCACAGCTAAAAGCATTTTAGATTCTGTGTGAACAAATAGAACAGTTTCGCTTAGCTGTTTTGACTGAGACCCGAGCACACGTCCTGCTCTATGGACACCAGACAACACTGATCATGAACTGAAGGGCTGTTCTATTTAAACGAGGTCTATTGATTTTTCCAGCAATCGCTACCATACACATCCCTTCATGATGTCGCACTCACAGCTCACCCTGCTCTATTCTGTTATGTGATTTGCTGGGCCGCCAAAATGACAGGAAGCGCATGAAGAAGGCGCGATATTATAGATTTATGCGCAGGATTTTTACATAAGTTTATCGCGAGTGATCGCAAAAAATACGATTCAAAATAAAAAACAGTGCCGATTTCAACTTTGTCGATAATAATCACTCAACACTAGTCATGACCCCAAAAGATTGGAGAAAAAAGTGATCAAAAAGTTGCATATATCCCAAAATGGTACAAATAAAAACTATACTTCAGCCTGCAAAAAAACAGCACTCACTCAGATCCATAAGTGGGAAAACAAAAAAGTTATGGTTCTCAGAAAATGGTCGGATGCCGCATAAGTTACAAAAGAAGATTTTTTTTTAACATTACAAAAGCTCTATGCATTTGGTATTGCTGGAATAACAGAATACAGATTGTACATCATTTACACTGAAATGTGAACTTCATAAAAACAAATTACCTGCAATATTGACACAATTACATTTTTTTTTCACATTCCACCCCACTTTGAAATTTTTGGGGTTTCCCAGTACATTATATGATAGGGTCAATGGCATCATTAAAATACACATCCTGTAGACAAAAAATAAAAAAAGTTCTTTCTCTTGAAAAGTGGGGAGGAAAAAACGAACACCACGGGAAAACGGTTGTATCATTAAGGGGTTAAAGGACTTCAATTGTGCACCTATAAACACCCATGTTGTCTCACAAAAGATGTACCATGTAGTTGGTGGATTGAAAATTATTTCCAATATAGTGCTGAGAACCATTCACTAGGAAATGATTTTGATTTTGACTTTGATGCTTGAGAAATGTGAATACTTTCTTCTCTGAAACATTCTCTGTAAATGAAGAATCTTTAAGACAGAGAATTATAATATATTAAATGTCAAGATTTCTAGTGGAATGAATGACATTTCATGGTCATTATGGCTTGCCGAGGACAGAGGAATTTTACATTTACAGCTTTGTAGACCAGATTTCATCATATTATAAAATCATTCACCTTGTCAGCGCCAGTCACATCTGTGTAACATTACTTTTCTAGGCAATTGTTATAAATGAAGGTGCATGGGCTTATTGAATTAAGTATCTCCAACACAGTATTTGTTCTTATTGTGTGTGTGAAGACTATAGAAAAGATTCACTAGTCCAGACTACATCATTTGTAACTTTTTTTCTCTTATTTTTTATTGTTGACCTCACATTATGTTAGCTGTTTGCTCTGTTAGTAGATGCCATCATGAATGTTTATTATGCAGTGACCTTGTAGTATTTTATGTGGGAAATCATAAGAGCAACAATAATCCAAGAGATTGCAAAGCACCTGAATGAGGTAGGGACATGAATTGGATAGTTTTTCTTCTTTTATACTTTCCCTTATGTTTAAAAGCTATATTCAACTTTGTTATAATTTTTATTAATCTCCAATGCATATAAAATGAAGAGAACTTGCAAAAAGTCCTCGTTAAAAATGTCCTATCATTTTGTGTTTACAGCACTCACACAGAATTATGGGTTTCTATGTAGAAAAAGAGTGTGAAGATATCAGCATCTCATAAAATTCCATAAAGTTTATTGTAACTATTTAAAAATTGCAAAATATGTAACAAACAGCCTTAAGAATCTAGGAAGACAGGAAAAATAAAGTTGCGCTGACGTGTTTAAGGCTGTGTGTCAGCCCTTAGGCGTAGCATAATGAATAAAAAATAAAGGTATATGTATGTGTGTATGCATATACATACATATATATTTATATATATATATATTATATTAATTATATAATATAATATTATAAATATATATATATATATATATATATATATATATATAAATCCACAAAAATAAGCAGCACTCCAAAATAATAGAAGCAGGTGGTGCCAACAGCAACAATCCTGATCCAAGGGTCTCCCAGACACAACAAACAAAAAAAATCTGCGGCACTCCAGAGATGATATGTAAATGGTGGTTTATTCCTCCATGCCAATAAGCGATGTTTCAACCCCCTCACGGGGCCTTTCTCATATATTGTGTGTGCACACAGCTTTGGGATCACAGCTTTAGTCCAACAGGCATCGAGACAGAGGCAGATGTAGGGTACAAACGGGTCATTAAATGGGCAGGTAAATCCTGGCATGGAACATGGGGAGTAAGCACCCACCCTACTCTATGCTTACTCCCAATGAAAAGCCGACTTGGAATGGCTGGAAGCCATACGAAGCACTAGTGATGAGCGATTACGTTGACTATGGTCATCGGGTCGATATCGGCAATTATCAAGACGATTTCCAATAGTCAATAATTAGAGATGGGCGAATTGATTCTAACGAAGTAGACTTCGTTTAGAATTTCAGGAAAAAAACGATTCTGAACGAAGTCGAAGTTTGGTGTACTTTGGGTGAACGAAGTGTGATTTTCATTGATAAAATGGCTGCGAGCACATGGCGTTACATGGGGCAAAGAACTCTGGGAGGAAGAAGGGCATAGCCTGCATGACATGTGCAGAGATTAAGCCAATCAGAGACCGGCGGGATTCTGTGACATCACCGCACTATATAAGTCCGGGCGCGACGCTGGGAGCTCATACCGCTCTCACTGTACTGATCAGGGATGGTGCTGCCGCGGCTGATTGTTACTGGAGAGCTGATCTTTATACAGCGCTTTTTGTGGGGTGTCTCAGCTTGTCTCAGAGACTGCTTCTCTTAACGTTCCATTTCTGATTTTTTTGGGTATTGGATCTGAAATCCAGTGTGCGTCCACTGCAGCTGCATATACATTTAAATCCTAACTACTCACAGCACATTGAATATCCAAGGGGGATCTAAGCCAGTTCCTGTTGTATTCATTTAAAGAAACAGCGTTTTTACAATACAAATACCACTTCATTTTTGGCTGCTCAATTCTTTGGCGCAATTTACATCCAGGGGTTAATTAAGCGTTGTTTTTCAGCTGTGGTGACTCCAAGAAACCATCATTTTCACCGCCAAAATATATACATTTTTCCTGTAGCCTAATTCACAAGCAAAGGTTAATTACAATTTTATCTCTTGTTGTGTAGGGAAAAAAACACAAAATTGTAACACGCTACAAAGCTAGTAGTCTGTGGTGACTCAATTCTTTGGCGCAATTTACATCCAGGGGTTAATTAAGCGTTGTTTTTCAGCTGTGGTGACTCCAAGAAACCATCATTTTCACCGCCAAAATATATACATTTTTCCAGTAGCCTAATTCACAAGCAAAGGTTAATTACAATTTTATTTCTTGTTGTGTGGCGTAAAAAACACCGCATTGTAACACGCTACAAAGCTAGTAGTTTGTGGTGGCTCAATTCTTTGGCGCAATTTACATCCAGGGGTTAATTAAGCGTTGTTTTTCAGCTGTGGTGACTCCAAGAAATCGTCATTTTCACCGCCAAAATATATACATTTTTCCTGTAGCCTAATTCACAAGCAAAGGTTAATTACAATTTTATCACTTGTTGTGTGGCGTAAAAAACCCCGCATTGTAACACGCTACAAAGCTAGTAGTTTGTGGTGGCTCAATTCTTTGGCGCAATTTACATCCAAGGGTTAACTAAGTATTTTTCTGCAGTTGCACTCAGTAAAAGAAACTTTGTTTTTCACCGCCACATAAGAAATTCTGTAGCATAATTCATATCCGAAGGTTAATTAAGCCTTTACATTCAGTAAAATACACAGAGTTTTTAAACGGCACATACAAGTCAATTTTTCCTGGCCATTTGTGGAGCGCAATTTATATCCAAGGGTTACCCAAGCTTGTTACTGGGTTCATTTGGAGTCAAATACAGGGTATATACACTCACCGGCCACTTTATTAGGTACACCATGCTAGTAACGGGTTGGACCCCCTTTTGCCTTCAGAACTGCCTCAATTCTTCGTGGCATAGATTCCACAAGGTGTTGCAACGATGCTCAATTGGTACAAAGGGCCCAAAGAGTGCCAAGAAAATATTCCCCACACCATGACACCACCACCACCAGCCTGAACCTGATACAAGGCAGGATGGATCCATGCTTTCATGTTGTTGACGCCAAATTCTGACCCTACCATCCGAATGTCGCAGCAGAAATCGAGACTCATCAGACCAGGCAAGGTTTTTCCAATCTTCTACTGTCCAATTTCGATGAGCTTGGCAAATTGGAGCCTCAGTTTCCTGTTCTTTAGCTGAAAGGAGTGGCACCCGGTGTGGTCTTCTGCTGCTGTAGCCCATCTGCCTCAAAGTTCGCCGTACTGTGCGTTCAGAGATGCTCTTCTGCCTACCTTGGTGTAACGGGTGGCAATTAGTCACTGTTGCCTTTCTATCAGCTCGAACCAGTCTGCCCATTCTCCTTTGACCTCTGGCATCAAAAAAGGGCATTTCCGCCCACAGGACTCCCGCTCACTGGATGTTTTTTCTTTTTTGGACCATTCTCTGAAAACCCCTAGAGATGGTTTGTGCATGAAAATCCCAGGAGAAAAGCAGTTTCAGAAATAATCAGCCCAGCCCATCTGGCACCAACAACCATGCACGTTCCCAAAGGCACTCAAATCACCTTTCTTCCCCATACTGATGCTGGTTTGAACTGCAGGAGATTGTCTTGACCATGTCTACATGCCTAAATGCACTGAGTTGCCGCCATGTGTTGGCTGATTAAAATTAAGTGTTAACGAGCAGTTGGACAGGTGTACCTAATAAAGTGGCCGGTGAGTGTATTTATCATATACAGATAGCTTCATCAAACAGTGTCTGTACATTTTAGAACAAACAGTATGTCAAAACAGAGAGGTGGCAGTTGCACCTGCATTTGGAGACAAAACATTCCTGGAACAGGCCAGGTCGCAGAAGGGGGACGTCGCAGCAGGGGTCACTCGGTGAGGCAGAACCCGCTGTAAACCTAGCGGCCGTGTGTTTTTTCAGCAACCAAAGGGTTCTTGATTGGTTGATTAGGTCATCCACTTCCTCCCAGATGATATCTGACAACCCCAGCCAAGAGTCGGTGGGAATGTCAGACACAACCCTTAGTTGGCATGTCCCGGGAGCGGGTCAGCGGCCCTCACCTGTCCTCAACCCGCCTCTGTCCCATCCATTTCCCTCAGCCAGAGATCTACTATGTGGTCTGGGCTCAGCGACACTATATAGCGAGGATGAACAATTGGGGGAGGGCAGTCAGCAGCTACTGGGCAGCACGGAAAGGGGGCCAATATCCCCTGCTTCTTGCAGTAGGCGGCAAATATAGATGTGGAGAGGGGCATGGGAGGTCATTTGTGGGGGGTCAGCCTCTGCATACCAAGACCGGTGATGAGGACAGCATGACGATGAAACACAAATAGATGATGATGTAGCCGACCGCATTTGGAGCCGGTGAGGCAAGGGCTTCATCATCGTCAGGAAAGAGGGCTCAGCTTGCGCGTCAGGCAGCGGCGCAGCCAGTAAGTGGATCGTGTGGCCGTGAGTCAGCAGGATAGCAGCAGTGTGAGGTCGGGAGCCAAGCAGCCACGGGTTAAAAAACCCGCTTCGCAGGTCCAAGAAAGTAGCGGCACAGGGGCTCAGCGAGGTAGCGGCGGCAGTAGTCACTAAAATCCGATACTCGGCGGTGTGGCAGTTCTTTGCTTAGACATCGGAGGAGCCGAATATGGGTATATGTAGAATCTGTAAACAAAAAGTGAAGCGTGGCCAGGGAGCTAACGTTGGCACCACGGCCCTGCGTCAACACATGGCGGGCGTCACCATCCGGTTGGCCTGGGAGAAACGGGCTCAAAATGTGGTGGTCCATCCTGCCGCCGCAGAAGAAGCAGCAGTGGCCAGTGGCACGCATGCCATTGCAGCCAGTCAAGGCTCCACCACCTCTGCAGAAGAGAGCCATTTCTCTTTGACATCATCTCCCGGTCCAGATGCTCCTGCTCCTCGCTACTCATGGCGCCAGCAGTCGTTCAGCGAAGCGATTGCAAAGAGACAACAGTATGCGTCCAACTATCTTAAGGTGCAGAAGCTGACCGTACTCCTGTCCAAGTTGTTTGGTGCTGCAGTCCCTCCCTTTCCAAATGGTGGGCTCTGCACCGTTCAGAAACTTAATGGCTTTTGCCGACCGAGATGGAGAGATCCAAGCCGAATTTCTTTTCCAAAAATTTAGTACCACACTTCATAAATAGTAGAACAGAAGGTGGGCCATCCTTGAGCTTATCGTTTGTTCCAAGGTGCACGGCAGCGCGGACGTCTGGAGCTGTAACTACGGTCAGGGCCCGTACATGTCCTTTACGGCCCACTGTGTGAAAAGTGGTTCCGGCCCAGGGACACCACAACTTGGACAGGAGACGCCGCTTTCTCCTCCACGTTTTTCAAACTGCGGCTCCTGCGCCAATGTCCGTCTCCTCCTCCTCCACCACCACCACCAAACTCAGCCTCCACAAGTACTGCCTTTCCCTCATACCACATGTGTAGGGCACAGCGGGGTGTCATGCAGTTCTACACCTGGCTTGCCTCGGCGAACCCAAGTCACACAGGGGAGGAACTGCTTCGCGTCATGCAGCAAGAAATCGATGTGTGGGTTTTTTCCGCGCCAACTGCAAATCGGAACCATGGTGACGGACAATGGAGGAACAGGTGTCCGCCTGCACCGGGAGAATGGTCCATGCG
>JAODAL010017804.1:0-76601 GCA_025379985.1 Phyllomedusa bahiana
CATTTGCATAACACACTTTCGTACAGTTCACATTCAGGAACATTATTTTGTCTCCCCCTATTACACTACTTAGAATTATTGTTCAGCCACTGAGGGCTCCTCACTCACTTGTGTCCTTCTTGCTGGTCTGGTCCTGGACGAGATAAGAGCACAGCAGGGAGCGGAGCCTCTCACGGCCGGACAGCGCGCTGCTTCCAGACTCCCTTCACAGTGTGAGCAGGTGGCGCCCCCTCCTCTCTCCTGTGCTCCTGTCACCCGGGCAGTCGCCCTCCCCCTCGCTTCCTGCACATAGCTGCTGCTGCTTTGAATTGTATGTGCGTCCAGGGGACGCACACACAGTGTAATAGCTTGTCGGCTCTACAGGTCATAGTAATGACCTGGAACCAGACGTTCTGAGACTCGGGGCACAGGGAGTCTGGTCCGGGGCTTGTGCCCTGAACAAAACTACCTAGCGACGCCCCTGATACAGCCTAATGCATTGAATATATAATGCATTACGGTGTACAAAGATAGCGGTTCCCCCACTTCCTGCCTTTGGCCAGAAGTGGGGAAATCGAAAACATGGCAGCGATGAAAGCTTTCACAAGGCTTCCAGCTGCCATGTTCAGCACGGCACCGTTTCTCTTTGGTTTAGACGCCACGGCCATATTTGCCGCGGTGTCTAAAGGGTTAAACAGTGCAGAGGGCAGCGGTGCTCCCCCCAAGCTGTAACCACTGGGTGTTAGATCCAATTAGCCGGCAGCTGTGTAGCAGGATCACGCTGTGATCCCGTTACAAAGTTGCTTACCGCCATCAGGACATATCCATATGTTTTCTGTCAGTATGGGGTTAAAAAAGACACACAAAATAAAATTGTATTAAAATAAATACCAGCAACCCAAACAGCAAATTTTAGCCCTTCCCTCAACTTAATATCACCTATATTTAAAGGTCCGTGATGGAAAAGTGACATAATTCCAAAACTTATTTAAATGCCACTATTACTTTAAAAAAAAAAATACTTATTTTTACTTATTTTTACTTTTTACTTCATATTCCCTCCAAAAAACTAATGTTTTATAAGAATTTCATAAAAATAAAGCCTAACTTATCACAGAAAAAGGCGAATAAATTAACAGAATAACAAGAAAGCGTTGTATCATTTTCACTGTGTAATAAGGGAAAGGAAAATGTTCCTAAGTGGAAGGGAGATACTCAGCCCCATCAGGAACTGGTGAAAGGGGTTGTCCAGGCTTTTTTTTTTTAAATAAATATATGCCAGTGCTGCAGTAGTAACTAGAGATGGGCGAATTGATTCTAACGAAGTGGACTTCGTTTAGAATTTCAGAAAAACATCTTACTGGTTCTTGCGAACGAATTGAAGTTTGGTGGTGTACTTCGGGTGAAATCTAAGGTATTTATTTCAATGATACTAGATGTGTGCTGCGAAGCACATGGCGTACGATGGGGCAAGAACTCTGGGAGGAAGAAGGGCATAGGCCCCAGCATGACACGTGCAGAGATGAAGCCAATTCAGAAGACCAAGTGGGATTCTTGCGTGACGTCACAGCACTATTATAAGTCCGGGCGCGATGCTGGGTCAGCTCACACTCCTCTCAGCTGTTAAACATGATCAGAGTCGGAAGGTGCTGCAGCGCGAGAAAGTCTCTTACTGAAGAACTGATTTTTATACAGCGATTATTGGTGGGGTTCTCAGCTTGTCTCAGAGACTGCTTCTCTTCAACGTTCAATATCGATTTTTTTGGGTATTAGGATCTGAAATCCATTGTGTTCGTTCCACTGCAGCTACATATACATTTTAAATCCTATCTGCTCACAGCACATTAAAATCCAAGTGGGGAATCTAATACAGTTTCCTGTTGTATTCATTTACAGAAACTGCGTTTTTTACAATACAAAAACCACTTCATTTTTGGCTGCTCAAGTTCTTTGGGCGCAATTTACATCAGGAGTAAATTAAGCGTTAGTTTTTCAGCTGTGGTGACTCCAAGAGAACCGTAATTTTCATCTGCAAATATATACAATTTCCTGTAGCCTAATTCACAACAATAGGTTAATTACATATTTTATCTCTTGTTGTTTGGGCGTAAAAAACACGGCATGTAAAAGTCTACAAAGCAAGTAGTTTGTGGGTGGCTCAATTCTTTGGTGCAATTTACATCCATGGGTGTAATTAAGCGTATGTTTTTCAGCCTGTGGTACTCCAAGAAAAACCGTCATTTTCACCAGCCTAAATAAATACATTATTCCGTAGAACCTAATAACAACCAAAGGTTAATATACAATTTTATC
This sequence comes from Phyllomedusa bahiana, assembly GCA_025379985.1. Taxonomy (NCBI): domain Eukaryota; kingdom Metazoa; phylum Chordata; class Amphibia; order Anura; family Hylidae; genus Phyllomedusa; species Phyllomedusa bahiana. The sequence continues at coordinate 2,293 of JAODAL010017804.1, forward strand.
ACTTGTGTAGCCGTAAAAACCACGGCATTGTAACCACGTGCTACAAAAAGCTAGTAGTTTTTGTGGTGGGCTCAATTCTTTGGCGAAATTTACATCCACTGGGTTTACATAAGCTATGTTTTTCAGACTGTGTGACACCAATAAACCGTCATTTTCACCAACCAAATATAACCATTTTTCCTATAGCCATACCAATCAAAGGTTTAATTACCAATTTAATCTCTTTATGTGTAGCATAAAACAACAAGGCAATGTAACATCTACAAAGCTATAGATTGTGATGGCTCAATTTCTTTGGTGCAGATATTTAGCATCCCGGGTTAATTAAGCGTTGTTTTTCAGCTGTGGTGACTCCAAGAAACCGTCATTTTCACCGCCAAAATATATACATTTTTCCTGTAGCCTATTCACAAGCAAAGGTTAATTACAATTTTATCTCTTGTTGTGTGCGTAAAAAACACCGCATTGTAACACGCTACAAAGCTAGTAGTTTTGTGGTGCTCAATTCTTTGGCCAATTTACATCCAGGGGTTAATTAAGCGTTGTTTTTCAGCTGTGGTGACTCCAAGAAACCGTCATTTTCACGCCAAAATATATACATTTTCCAGTAGCCTAATTCACAAGCAAAGGTTAATCACAATTTTATCTCTTTTTGTGTGGCGTAAAAAACACGGCATTGTAACACGCTACAAAGCTAGTAGTTTGTGGTGGCTCAATTCTTTGGCGCAATTTACATCCAGGGGTTAATTAAGCGTTGTTTTTCAGCTGTGGTGACTCCAAGAAACCGTCATTTTTCACCGCCAAAATATATACATTTTTCCTGTAGCCTAATTCACAAGCAAAGGTTAATTACAATTTTATCTCTTGTTGTGTGGCGTAAAAAACACCACATTGTAACACGCTACAAAGCTAGTAGTTTGTGGTGGCTCAATTCTTTGGCGCAATTTACATCCAAGGGTATTTTCTGCAGTTGCACTCAGTAAAAGAAACTTTCTCTTTCACCGCCACAGAAGACATTCTGTAGCATAATTCATATCGCGAGGTTAATTAAGCCTTTACATTCAGTAAAATACACAGAGTTTTTAAACGGCACATACAAGTCAATTTTTCCTGCCCATGTGTGGGGCGCAATTTATATCCACGCATTACCCAAGCTTCTTAGGGGGTTCATTTTGGAGTCAAATACAAGGTGTGTATTCATCATATACCGATATCGTCATCAAACAGTGTCTGTACATTTTAGAACAAACAGTATGTCAGACAGAGAGGTGGTGCATGGCTCTGCACCTGCGAGTTGGCAGTGGGCACAAACATTCCTGGAACAGTGCCCATCCGCAGCACACAGCAAGGGGACGTCGCCAGCAGGGGTCACTACAGTGAGGCCAAACTGCCGCTGTCATCTAGGGCGGCCTTAGTGTTTGTTCAGCAACCCTACGGTTTCGTTGATTAAGTTGACTAGGTCGTCCACTTCCTCCCCAGAAGACATCTGACAACCCCTCCAAGAGTCGTGGAACGTCAGACACAACCCTTATTGCATGATACGGGAGCGGTCAGCGGCCCTCACCTGTCCTCACCCGCCTCTGTCCAATTCCTGAGTTCCCTCAGCCAGAGATCTACTATGTGGTCTGGCTCAGCGCCCTACATAGCGATGGATGAACAATTTGTAGGAGGCATTCAGCAGCTACTGCAGCGAAGAAATGGGGCCATATCTCCCCTGCTTCATGCAGTAGGCGGGCAAAGTATAGATGTTGAGAGTGGCATGGGAGGTCATGGTTGTGAGGGGTCAGCCTCTGGCATACCAAGACCGGTGATGAGGACAGCAGTGAAGAAATAAACACAAAAAGATGATAATGTAGCCGACCGCACTTGGGAGCCGGGTGAGGCAAGGCTTCTCATCGTCAGGAGAAGAGTGGCGCAGCATGCGCGACAGGCAGCATCGCAGCCAGCAAGTGGGTCAAAGTTTTTATTTTGCGTGTGGGCTGATGAGATCAGCAGGAATCAGCAGAGTGAGGTTGGGAGCCAAGCGGCCAAGGGTAAAAAACCCGCTTCGCAGGACCAAGAAAGTAGCGGCACAGGGTGCTTCAGCGCGGCAGCGGCGGCAGTAGTCCACTCATGCAGAGCGTTGGTCGGTAAAATACGATACTCGAGCGGTGTGTGCAAGTTCTTAGCTAAGAACACAGGAGGAGCCGAAATATGGGAATATTTAAATCTGTAAGCAGAAAGTGAGCTGGCCAGGGAGCTAACGTTGTCACCACTGCCCCTGGCGTCAACACATGCAGCGTCACCATCCGGTGGCCTGGGAAGAAACGTGGCTCAGATGTGCGGTCGGACCCATCCTTCCGACCTTTCGCACAGACAGCAAGCAGACGCGCGCGCCCCAAGAAGGTGAGCTGCAGAAGTGGAGCGATTCTCTTTGACATCACTCCCGGTCCAGATGCTCCTCTCCTCGCTACTCATGGTGCCAGCAGTCGTTCAGGCGAGGCGATTGCAAAGAACAACAGTAAGCTTCCAACCAACCTATGTGCAGAGCTGGCCTTACTCCCTGTCCAAGTTGTTTGGTGCGTGCAGTCCCTCCCTTTCCAAAATGGAGGACTCTGCAGCCGTTTCAGTAAGAACTAATGTCCTTGTGCCTAGCCGAGATGGAGAGTTCCAAGCCTTAATTTCTTTTTTCCAAGAAAGGCGGTACCAGCACTTCATAAAATTAATTTAGAACAGAATGGGGAATGCCAGTCCTTGAGCTTATCAAGTTTGTTACAAGGTTGGATGGCAGCGCGGACCGTCTTGTGATCTTTAACAACGGTCAGGGCCAGTACATGTCCTTTACGAGCCCACTGGGTATAGCTTCCGGCCCAGGCACACCAACAACTTAGACAGGAGACCCCGCTTTCTCCTCCACGATGTCAAACTGCGGCTCCTTCACCAATGTCCTCCTCCTCCTCCTCCACCAGACCACTAACCATCTCAACCTCCAAAAGTACGGGGCTCCATCAAACCACATTTGTAGGGCAAAAGGGGGTTTCACACATTTTCTACCCCTGGCTTGCCCGGCGAACGAAGTCACACAGGGGAGGAACTGCTCCCGGCGTAAATGCACAAAAAATCGATGTGTGGCATTCCCGCGCCCAACTGCAAATCGGAAACCATTTTGACGACAAGGGCACCGGGGAGGGATGGTCCATGCGCCCTGCTCAATCTGGTTTGAAAAGGTTTTCCTGAAGTCTTCCCCCCGTCTTCGGGAACATTCTAAAAAATGGCCGGGAAAAACTGTGCATGAAACTTCATCCTTTCCTACAAAAGCCAGAACACCCCTCCCATTGAAGAGGCAGAAGGGCCCTCCCCAACACACCCCTGATATGCGATGTTTCCCCACCCTTGGGAAATTCCAGCCTGCACTTTTTGGGGACCACTGTATAACAGAGAAAGGCCAATAACGATTTTTTGATGTTCCGGGCGGACAGGAGTACTCCCCTATGTTTAAATTTGAAGTCACCCCGTGGCAGCTCATGCGTGACACCTGCCGGTTTTTTTTTGGGGGCCCTTCGAAAGGGGGCCACGTTTTTTGTCAGTCGCCAGGACTATTGGGGTGAAAACGCATTCCACTGCTTCAATTTTCCCGGGAAAAGAAACTGAAAAATCTTTTCCCGGGCAGGGACTGGAACCTGGCGCTAGGTTTTATAGCATTAGTTTACTATTTGTCATTTTGGGTCGATAGTCGATATCTGGGAAATTTTCAAAAAAGAAATCCATAGCCCATAATAAAATTAATCCCGATGACCCTTAAAGTCAAAGGGGGAAAGGGCAACAACCCTTCCCTTTCCCTTTCAAACCCCAAAAAGGGTTAGAAGCTGGAAAAAACATCCCAACACAAACTGTAAACCCTAAATCTTAGGCAAAAACAAAATTTGGTTTTTAAAAAAACCAAAAGAAAAAAAACCCAGACCATTCAATATCCCGTCTTTTCACCAAAAGCATGACCCTTAAAAACCCGCATGACCCACAAATTAAAAAAATGGGCCCAAAACATATATTTGAACCATCATTTTACTTGAACTGGACAATGAATAACCCTGTCCTGGAACGCAGCATGACCCCCAAAACCTGCATGACCCCGAATTAAAAAGTCAGGAAAAAGGAGTCTTTCAACCACCATTTTAGTTGAACTGGACATTAACTATAACTGTCCTGTACCGCAGTATGACCAAATTAAACCTGTCTGCCCCAACAGATTAAAAAGTACGGGGAAAAAGGAGTCTTTCAACCACCATTTTAGTTGAACTGGACATTGACTATACCTGTTCTGTACAACAGTATGACCATTAAACCTGTCTGACCCACAGATTAAAAAGTGCAAGAAAAAGGAGTCTTTGAACCCCCATTTTAAGTTGAACTGGACTTTGACTATACCTGTCCTGGACCGCAGTATAAACCAATTAAACCTGGTCTGACCCCAAATTAAAAAGTGTCGGGAAAAGGAGTCTTTGAACCACCATTTTAGTTGAACTGGACATTAACTATATCTGTCCTGTACCGCAGTATGACATTAAACCTGTCTGACCCAAAAGATTAAAAAGGCTGGGAAAAGGAGTCTTTCTCCAACCACCATTTTAGTTTGAACTGGACATTGACTATACCTGCCCTTTTGGGGGACCCGCAGTATGACCATTAAACCTGTCTGAACCCCCAAATTAAAAAAGTGCCGGAAAAGGAGTCTTTAAACCCAAACCATTTTAGTTGAACTGGACATTAACTATATCTGTCCTGTACCGCAGAAGGGACCATTTAAACCTGTCTGACCCACAGATTAAAAAGTGCCGGAAATAGGAGTCTTTCAACCACCATTTAGTTTCACTGGACTTTTGACTATACCTGTCCTGGGCCAAAAGCATGACCCCAAATCTGCATGACCCCACATTTAAAAAGTGTCGGAAAAGAGTCTTTCAACCACCATTTTAGTTTCACTGGACATAGACTAACCCTGTCCTGGCCACACATGACCCCTAAACCTGTTTGACCCACAGATCACAAAGTGGCACTATGCTATTTTGTACAGTGACTCTCATTTAGTTAATTTTTTGGTAACTGACATTTGTTTACAGAAATTTATTTAGGGAAGTTTTTTTTTATATTTTACATTATTAACCCATTTTGCTTTTTTTTTTAATGTGATAAAAATACAACATACACATAATTCCAAAAAAATTGGGGGAAACTGCAAAAGAACAAAGATACTTTTGACATTAAATTTTCTATTTTTTTATAGGCAAAATTAAACTTATCAGTTTTACTATTTAAACATAAAAGTAATTTTATTATATCTAACTCTAACCTCTAAACACACATTTAAAAACCCCGATCTCTAATCCTCATCAATTAACCTTTTTGCTTTTAAAGAGGGAATAACTCCCTTTTATCTCAAAATTGGGGGAACCCCACGTTTAACAGGAGGCCTTTTTATCTATACAAAGTACAGCTTCAGTAAGGGGTCCCAAGCCAAATACTTTGGGGGAGTCGTCCCTAAATTCATAGAACAAACAAAAAAGGGCCCCCTTTTGAACCGTCTGCAGCAGGGGAACTTGTAGAAGGGTGAAGATCACAATTTTAAAAAAAGTAGCCGACCCCCGCCCACTGTTTCGCCAGCTAACCCGGCTTTATTTAAGGTTGAGTCCCTTTCTGAAGCTAGATTTTTCTATAGATATAAGGGTCTCCTTTAATAGGTGGGGTTCCACCCGACTTGATGATAGAAAGGGAGTTATTCCCCCTTTCAGAAGCAAAAGGTTTTAAATGAGAGGGTAGAAACAGGTTTTTAAAAAGTGTTAAGAGGTTAAGAGTTAGATATAATAAAATCTTTTTAGTGTTTTAAAAATAAGAATGAAGAGTTTAAGTTGCCTATGGCAAAATAGTAAATATGTAACAACAAAATACACCCCTCCCTGCATTTTTTTTAAGGTATTTTTTTCACGTGTAGATGTTTAATTCATCCGCACACCCCCCTAAGTAATACAAATTTCCCAATCATCCCCAAAAACTTCTTTTGTTTTGAAGACATTTGCCCCCCTGGCTTCTGAAGATTCAGCCAACAATTCAAAGGTTTTTTATTTTTCCTCCCAAAACCTCTTCATTGATTAGGGACGCTCCCGTGGAGATCAAATGAAGCGACCCTATGCTCCCGCCCCAGAAATTTTTAAGCCCAAATTGGAATTTTTGTCCAGCCCTGGCCCTTTTTGACACTACTTAACTAGTGTTGACGTTTTGCTTGGCTTTTTGGGAGATCAATCGATGGGTCGATAGTCGGCCCGCTATCGATAAGGTTTTTTCGATAAGGCGTCGTTTATAAAGCGATAAAAAAATTAAAGCTATGGGAGAGCAACAAACCTTCTTTAAATTAAAACCCCAAAAAAGGCTAAAAAGCTGAAATTAAAACATCCAAACCCAGCCCCAAATGGATCGTGCACATTTTAGGCAACACATTGGGTTATAAAAGTCACAAAAAAAAAAGCCCACAGACCTTTTCACTATCCCTGTCTTGTACCAAAAGCCTGAAACCAAAAAAACCTGCATCACCCCCAAAAATTTTGAAAAGTGCCAAAAGGCAGTTTTATTTAAACCCACATCTTACTTAAAACCCCCCCGGGGGCCCATTAAAATATCCCTGTCCGGGCCACAGCTTTAGCCCCAAACCTGCATGCCCCCCCCAATTTTAAAAAGGCCGGAAAAAGGAGTTTTTCCCAACCACCTTTTTTTAGTTTCACGGGACATTGCCCTATACCTTTTCCTTTGGGCCCAGCATAAACCCAGGGCCGGGAGTTACAGTGGGTGCGGGGGAAAACCCAGGCTGGTTTTTCCCGGCATCTATTAACACCGGGTTAAAATGCCCTATGACCAGAAAACAAAACTGCGTGCTAAATGCAGAGGCGGAAGCGGAAGTGGGAGAACCCCAAACCCCTTCCCTCATTTACCCCGGTCAATACCTGGGTACGCTTGCCCCTCCTAGATTTGGACCAATTGAGCTTCAATTGAAATCTGGTGGTTAACGCTCCTTTTTTACACCCAGGTCCCCTTTTAATTTTGGCATTTTTTTCCCCAAAATTTTACTCAACATGCGGGAAAAAAGGGTCTCGTATTTTGTTCTTTTGCCGTGCCCCCCATACTCCATGTCCTCGAATAACCTAAAAATCTGGTCAATTTTTTCCGGGAAACCCTTCCCTTGTACAATAGGGGTTTTTTTTTTAAAAAACAGCTTTTTTGAACATGAAAAGTTTTTTAGAACTTTAATTCTAAAAAACACTTTTTAAAAATTTGGGAAGGAATCCCCCCCATGTTTTTTGTTTTCTTTTTTTTCATTGTATTAAATGGGTTGTGTCAATACGGGGATTGATACTATTTTAAAAGATCTTGCAAATACAATCATTTTGCAATATGGGGTCCATTAACATTTGCCCCTAACCTATTCCTGTTTCTGACAGCACCATCACCCTTGGGGGCCACTTTTGACAATTGGAAGAAAAAAAAGCCCTGTTAGAAACAACTTTTTTTTTTTAGAATAGGACCTTAAATAGCGCATGTCACAGCAAAATGCCCCCCAAAAATTAAAAAAGAAAGACCCTTGACCACTTTGGCCCAATTTTGTGAAGAAAAAATTTTCTGTTAGAAACAAAATTTTTTTGAATAGGCCCCTTAGTATAGCGGGCATTTTCACAGAAAAATGCCCCCAAAAATTCAAAGAAAGAACCTTGAGCCATTTTTGGACAATTGTGAAGAACAAATGTCAGTTAAAAACCCAACTTTTGTTTAAAAATGGACCTGTAAAAATGCATTTCACAGAAAAAAAACCCCCAAAAATTGAAATTAAGGAAAATTGGAAACCTTTGACCAAAACTTTTTGGGAACAATTGGTGAAAAAAACCCCAAAAATTGTTCCCAGGTTTAAAGGAAAACCCAAAAAATTTTTTTTAGAAAGGCCCTTTCTAGAAAACTCATGTCACAGCAAAAGGGCCCCCAAAAAATTTCAAAAGCATGAACCCATAGCCATTTTTTAACAATTGTGAAGAACAAATGTCTATTAAAAAACAAAATTTTTTTCAATGGGGGAACCGTATTTGCTGCTTTTTCAAAGCAAAACCCCCCCAAAAAATTCAAAGCTTTGCCCCTTTGGGGCCCTTTTTTAAATTTTGGAAAGAACAAATGCCCTGTTAGAAAAAAAACATTTTTTTAAAAGGCCCTGTAAAATTTGCTGCATTTCAAAGCAGCATGACCCAAAAAATTAAAAAAATGACTTCTCACCACTGTTAAAAATTGGGGGGAGAAAGCCATTTAAAAAGCCACTTTTCTGTTCCAAAGGCCCCTAAATTTTTGCGTATCCACAGCTACATGCCCCCAAAAAAATTAAAAAATAAAAATTTCCCCCACCACTTTTAAAAAATTGTGAGGGAAAATGCCTTTTTTTTTTTATTTTTTTTCTCTTGTTTTTTTTTTTTTTTTTTTTTTTTTTTTTTTTTTTTTTTTTTTTTTGGGGGGGGGGGGGGGGGGGGGGGGGGGGGGGGGGGGGGGGAACCACATTTCTGTTCCAAAAAACCAAAATTTAAAGCTGAATCTCCCCAGAAACCCATACCTCAAAACTATTAAACAATGCAAAATTTCTTAATAAAAAAGGGGAGTAAATGGAATAGGTTGTTGTCATAAAACCCTTTTGCTGTTTTTTACAGTCCCCTCACAGAAAAAAACCAGCAAAATGAACTTTTGGGGAAAAAAAAGAAATAAAAATTCCCGTAAGAAATGATCTTTTTAAAAAAAATTTTTCAAGAGGACCATTTCTGTTTAAAGGGAGGAATGTAAAGGCAACCGGAACTGCCCCCTCCCCAGCGGGCTGCTGGCCAGGAAAAACCCCTCTATGGCTGATGAGCCACTGGGGCCATTCGCCCCTTTTTGGAAAACCCCCCAAGTCCTTTTGGGGCCCAGGAAAAACATGCAAAAACACGGTGTTTAAGACAGAAAGTCTGCACCTTTATTTTAAACCCTATCTATTTGTTTTTAAAATTGTGTGCCCTGCATTGAAATTTCTTGGTGGGGTGGTAAACAACAAATTGCCGGGGGTCCCCCCAAATTGGGCACTCCCCTTCCCTGCGTTTCCGCAAACCCTACTTGGCACTCTATTTCTGTCACGTCGCTGATGTTTTTCCAAAACCGAAAACATTTGGGGAACGGAAGCCAAAATGCAACAGATGTCCCCCGTTGTTTCAATCAGCAAGGTCTCCTTTTTCCCTGCTTTTTAAACTCTCTTTTTGGGGTGGGGGGAAAGGGAAAGGGGCTGAGTTTTGTTTTGTCCCCGGGGAACCAGGAGGGGGGGCCAAACCCAAACTTTTTGTTCATCTTTTGATGGCCTTAAAAGCGAGGATCCATGTTGGGGGAAAAGGGAGCACCCCAACACTCATGTAAAGAAAAGGAAGCCTTGTTTTCCCAAAGCCCTGGGTCAAAGGGGCACTAGCAAACTGAACTTCCTCACTTCCTCCTCCGCCTAAAATTTTGCGCCAACCTAATTTCCAAGGCAGGGCCCGGTTCGGTAACACGGGGGCCCTAGGAATTCCTCCTCCCCCCTCCTCCTCCTCCCCCTGCCCCCCGGGCACCCTTCAACACACCCCCTGATTTTGCCTGAGATAAATGCACCCTTTAAGCTGATGGGGGCCCCCCATTGCACTAGCTCTGGCCCCCCGAACCACTCCCTAAAAAAGAACCGATAAAAATTGTGAAAAAAGTCCTTGTGGTTTTGGGAGGAGAAAAAAGGCTCCTTCCGCACTTTTTTCCCCGTCCCTCCTCCGTCGCGGCAAAACCTTTTTTTAAAGGGGTGTCCAACGATCGTTTCCAAAAACTAAACACCACAATGCTCATGCTAAACCAAGGGCATTTTTCCCGCACTGACCTTTTTGGTGGCTTCTTAAAAAACTCAAGGAGGGTGCAAAGCTTTTTTCCACCGGGCCACCACTTTTGGTTTTTTAAAACACCCCGAGGTCCGTACCGCGCATGCCCGGGCCCAAATTTCACTTCGTACTGCTAAGGGCTTTTGGGGCTGCTCCCCACATTCGCGGGGAAAAAATGTGGAGGGTAAAATTCCAGCTTTTTCCCCAGGTCAACAATGAAAACGGTTGACGGGGGGGAAAAAGTTTAAACCTGAAAAGGCAGCCAGGGGGGACAAAAGCGGGGGGTCAAACCCCGGGGGGAAGGGGGCGAACTCAGAACCCAAGCCTTCTTCAGAAAGGCACCCAAACCCCCGGGTAGCTCTTTAGAAATTTCGGACAAACAAGGTTCATGACATGTGCCAGTAAAAGGATTTCTCCACCTACCGATTTTAAGGGGGGCCACAGATTTCCCCCCGTTATCGAACACCCCCCCTTTCCCCTTTGGGGCACAATGTTCTTTTCACCCACCATTTCTCTTTTTCCCGTTGTTTAAAGAGCCTTCCACAAAGCTCCTGACCTGTTGGGGAATTTTCCCCAAGGCAGTTTAAATTTTCCCAACACGGCCTGGTGTCTCGGGCACTGAGGGGCCACCAGGGGACCTTGGGGAAAGACCCCTTTCACCACCCCGCTGTTTTGAAAGCGTGCCCGAGCCTGTAGCCAACCGTCCCCCCCAGAGACACCCACCTACTCACCCAAGTAAAGCTTTCACAGAGATATAGGGGGCCTTGGCCGTGTTTACTAGCCCCATGGCCGGGGGTGAAGGGGATTTTTCCCCGACACAGATGCAAAACAACGCGCTTAAAATTTTTAAGAAAACCGGGGCGGGCCAGGGCAGGGGGGTTTTTCCTGGCAAAAAAATGCCTGCTCGGCATTTTGGTGGGGGGGCAGGCGAGGCCATGACGGGGGGAAAACCTTCTGTGTCCACCCGAAGGGGAAAGGCAACTTTTCCCAAAGGGCCAAAACCCGGAAAAGCCGACTTTCCCGGTTTTTGGCTTTGGGAGGGTTTTGGGGTTTAAAGTGTTTTTTCTGCCCCAAACCGGGAAGACAGAAGGCTCTGCTAAACGGGGCCCGCTGTACAGCTTTTGCAGGTCGCAAACTGGGGAAGGAGAAGGGGTAGGAGGGGTCTCTGGTGTGTTGGGTGGTACGGGGGGCGAGGGGTTGGAGGTTTAAGGGCGGAGGTTTGACCCTGATCATGACTCTGAGAGACTTTGGGCAGCTGGGGAAAACGCTTGGGGGTGGCGGAGGAGGAGGAGCGGAGACAGAGGGTTTTGGGGCATTTGGGTTGGGGGGGCCCGGCTTTGGTCCCCGGCCTTTTTTTGGGCCCAATGTTCCCTCCATTTTTAATCAAAGCATTCGCTGCATGTGACTAGACAAAGGGTTGGGGGTGGGTTTAAACCCCTTAAGGTTTTTGCCTCTACTTAAAGCTTTTTGGGGAAAGGCGGCATTGACATCGCTGGGTTTAATCAGAGGCTTTCTCAAAAAAAAGGGCCCCGGGGTTTGAAGGGGCCTGGACCTTTTTTACCGGCATAAGCGAAAAGCCGGGTTGGGAATGACCGTGGCTGGGGGAAAACATATCAGAGGGGTTTCCGACCCCCTCCTCCCCCCTTTTTTTGGGGGGAACCCTATTGACACTACCCCCATCGCTTCCCCCCTCGTCCACTGATGAAAGGGGCTCGCAAAACAAAATTTGGGAAAAGACCAGGGTGGGTCCGCAATGTTTTGGGCATTTATCAACTCAAACCCCCTAGTTTACTTTTCGTCCCGACTTTCTGACCTAAGAAGCTGCGGGGTACCAAACAAGGGGGGGGGGAAAATGCAAGGCGTTGCCGACCGCCCGGGATTTTGCCGATTTTACCCGGGTTTTTCCCTTTACCTCCTTGATGGCACAGTAACTGGGGGTCAGAGCAAAATAAATCATCCTCTTATCTTTTAAAAAAAGCCTTCTGACCCCAATCGCATTTTGTCATCAAAGAGGTCCCTTTAGACAAAGGATTATCCAAGTGGTGGGGTTAAAACGAGTTGACATTTTTGGGGTGCTTCTGTTTTGAAAGGATGCTGATGATGCCCCCATGAAGACATTTGGGCCGAGACTGCGAGGACAAAAGGTAAGACCGCCCAATGCCCGGTTGCATTAACCAATAAGGCAGATTGGCGACGATGTTTGTTTACTTAGATTCACAGGGCCCTGCCCACGATGACCAAAGGCCCCGGGCGGCCTGCAAAAAGACGACCCTGGCATGCGTGTTGGGGCCCGCACCCAAGGAGCACCTTTTCTCGTACCTTAAACCTCCATGTGCTACCCCCCCTCTTTTCCTTTGCTTTCCACCTTTCATTTCGCCCAAGTTCAAAATATGAAATTTGAGAAAGGGAAAGGGAAAATTTTTTTTAAAATCTCTTTTTAAAAACCAAATCACAGCATTCCAAATCCCTTAATTTAAAAAAAAATTGGGTGGGTTCAAATTTAACTGCAAGGTTCTACAACAAATCTGGACTGGCAAAAGTCCCAAAAAAAAAACGTATCTGTTTTGTTTTTTGGGATAAAAAACTATTTTTTGCAAACCTTTTAATTCACCGTGGGGAATATAGAATTGCCCGTTTTTAAAAAATTTACTTGATGTTGCGGGCAATGAAAAAATGCTGGTTGGCAAAAAATCAAAAAAAAAAAAAACACCGGGTTAAACTGTTTTTGGTTTTTGTTTTAAATTTATAATTAAAAAAAATGTTTTTTTTGTTTAAAAATTTTTTTATTTTAACCCCCGTGGTGAATATAAAATTGCTGTTTTAAGATTTACTAATGCGCGTCAATGAAAAAATTTCTGGTGCCAAAAGTAAAAAAAAGTAAACCCGTTTTTGTTTTGGTTTTAATAAAAGGGATTTTTTTTTTCACCTTTCAATTCACCTTGGTTTAATATAGAATTGCTGTTTTAAAAATTTTTTCGTAAATGCCGCCAATTAAAAATGCGGGTGCGCAAAAAATCAAAAAACAACTTAAATGTTATTTTTGTATAAATAAAAAATATAAAATTTTTTTCACCTTTTAATTCACCTGTGGTGAAAATAGAATTGCTGTTTTAAAAATTTACGTAGATGCTGCGTCAAGAAAAATGCTGGTTTGCAAAAGTCCCAAAAAAAAACGTAACTTTATTTTTGATATAATAAAAAGTTTTTTTTTTGACCCTTTAAAACAAACCCGTTTGAATAAAGAATTGCTTTTGTTTTTAAAAGGAAAATTTAAAAAGTAAAAAATTCTTTTTTTTTTCGGTTTTAAATTACCAAAAAATTTCTTTTTTTGGTGCGCAAAAAGGGGGGCCAAAAAAAAAAAACGAAAATGTTAATTTTGGAAAAAATAAACGGTTTTTTTGCACCTTTTTAATTCACCGTGTGTGATATAGAATTGCTGTTTTTAAAATTTTCGTAGATGCCCGCGGGCAATGAACAAAGCTGGGGGGCAAAAGGCAAAAAACCTAACTTTTTATTTTTGGTATAAAAAAACGGTATTTTTTTCACCTTTCAATTCACCCTTTTGGTGAATATAAAATTGGGTGGTTTTTAAAATTTTGTAAGCTTGGGGTCCAAAGAACAATGCTGGGTGCGCAAAAGTCCAAAAAAACAAAAGGGTTAAAAAATTTTTAGAAATTTTTTTTCGTTTAAAATTTTCTTTTTGTTTAAAAATTTTTGGGCAAAAAAAACAACCCCAAAAAAACCCGTGGGGACTACAAGATTGCTGGGTTGTAATTTTAAATTCAAGGTGGGTATATCAACAGTCACAGGTGGGAATGGGTTTAAAAATTTAAAAAGAACACCTAACTGAAATTAAAACTGATAAAAAAAGTGGGTTTTGGGGACTAACAAAAAGACCCCGCAGGGTTTCAAAAAATGATGTGTATCCAATATTTAAATTCAGGGTGCCCAAAATCCAGGGAAAAATTTCAATAAAAAAAAAAACCCGTTTTTAAAAATAAAAAATTTTTCCACAAAAATGTTACAAATAAGGGCTTGGGGAAAAAACCCCCAAAACCCCCTTTGTTCTTTATAGAAAAAGCTTGCTTGTTCGCCCGTGGGCCCACCCCCCCCCCCCCCCCCCCCTTTTCCCCCCGCCCTGAATTTACAAACCAAAGCTGCTTTAAAAATTTTCTAATTAAATACATAAAATCTTCAAAAAACTCTAAAATTTAAATAAATTGGAAGATCAAAAGCTAATAGTTTAAGGGGTTTCCTTTTTGGGGCAGAAAAGAATAATTTCGCTGAGCTGGTTTTTCCACAGGCAGAGCGGGAGGGCCCCCATCCCCCATGGACGCTGAAGCACTGAGCTGAAACAGGAAACGCTGTTCTATGTAAAACGAGGTCATGTGATTTTTCCAGCCAATCTTTAACCATAACACACCCCCAAATCATGACGCGCACAAAAAACCCAAAACCCTGCCTATTCTGAAATTCTGTTTTGCTGGCCGCCAAAATTTACAGGAAGCGCCGAAAAAGGCGCAACTATAATAATAAAGCACAAAAAAAAACCCCTTAATTTCGAAGATCGGGAAAATTTTTCGATCACCAAAAAACCTTGCCGTTTTCAACTTTGTCGATAAAAATCGCTCAACACTAAACTTAACCTCACAAAAAACCCCTTTTTTCAAAACCCAATTTTTTAGAAAAATTTTTGAAGCTCTCCTGATTGTCCCTAACAGTGAAACCCCGTTTCGCCTCGCCATCTGTTTAAAAAACGGAGGTCCAGCCCGCCAGGGGCCCAAAATTTCACCTATCTGAAACACTTTTTTGAAAAGTATTTAAAGGATAAAAAAAAGGGATTTTTTGGGGACCTATCAATTCACCTGGGTGACTACAAAATTGCTGTATTCAAATTTTAACGCAAAGTAGATCTACAACAAAGCTTACTACCAAAAAAAAAAACCCTTCTGAAATTAAAAACGGTATTAAAAAGGGTTTTTTTTTTGGCACCCTGCATACACCGGGGGACTCAAATTTGCTGGTTAAAATTTTAACTGCAAAGTAACACAACAAAGTTTGACTGACCAAAAGTGAAAAAAACCCCTTCTGAAATGATACGGAATTAAAAGGTATTTTTGGCCCATCAACCTGTGGTACTAAAATTTTCTGGATTAAAATTTTAACGCAAGTGGCTCTATAAACACACTGGCCTCCCCAAAGGAAAAAAAAAACTATCAAAATGTATACTGATAAAAAAGGTATTTTTTGGCACCTATCAACTTTTGATACAAATTGCTGTTTTCACTTTTAATAAAAAGGTCCCCAAATTTAACAAAGCTTAGTGCCCCAAAAAGTAAAAAAAACATGTATCGAAATGTTTTTCCGGATAAAAAAGGGAAAATTTTTGGGGCCCTTTCAATTCACCTGGGGTGACACAAAATTGCGTATGCACATTTAATGAAAGGGTGCCTCAAGAAGAAAGCTGTATCTCCAAATAAAAAAAACACTATCTGAAATTTATTGGGATAAAAAAGGTTTTTTTTGGGCCCCTTTCAATTCCCTGTGGTGACACAAAATTGCTGTATTCACTTTTAATGCAAAGTAGCTCTAAAAACAAACTACTGTGCCAAAGTGAAAAAACACTATCTGAAAGTTTTTTGGATAATAAAAGGTATTTTTGGCAGCTATAAACCCTTTGGCGACTAAAAAATTTGCGGATTCAATTTTAAACTGCAGGGGGCTAATCAACAAACGAATGGGCAAAATTTGAAAAGAACCCCTATCAAATGTATACTGATAAAAAAAGTGCAGTTTTGCACCAACAAAGAACCGCTTACTAAAAAGATGTTACCAATATAATTCGGGCGCCCAATACCAAAAATTTTTCCATAAAAACTTTTACTAATAAAATTGCATGCAATGTCTACACTAATTTTTTGGGGAACTATATCCAGATTTTTTAGAGAGCTTGTCTGTGTTCGCCCGCGGACCCCACCCCCCCCTCCCCCCTGCTTTACAGCGGGAGATGCTCCCTTTTAAAAATTCTCTACCAACTACATAAAATCTTCAAATCCGATTAAATAAATTTTTTAAGGATCACAGCTAACTAGAGCTTTCTCTGTGAAGAAAAAGAATAATTTCGCTGAGCTGTTTGCTGAGCTGTTTGGACAGAGGCAGAGCGCGTGTCCTACTGCTCTGAGATGCTGACAGACACTGATCATGAACAGGAAGGGCTGTTCTATGTAAAACGAGGTCATGTGATTTTTCCAGCCAATCGCAACCATACACATCCCAGTCATGACGTCGCACACACATCTCACCCTGCTCTATTCTGTAAGTTGATTTGCTGGCCACCAAAATGACAGGAAGCGCCAAAAATGGCACGATATTAATAGATTATGCACAGATTTTAACCTAAATTATCGCGTAATCTAAAAAATCCGATCAACGTAAATACCGTGCCGATTTCAACTTTGTCGATAATAATCGCTCAACGCTAGTGGCGACTACATCTCGCGGCCACATGAGTCCGGTGGGGACTGAAATTGAGGAGGAGGACATTGGAGCAGAAGCATTGTCTACTTCACTGACTCATAAACAATAGAATTAGGGTGTAGCAAACAAGTCACAGTTGAACAAAAGAACCCCAATATAAAATATAACTTTTAATATATCATGTTAAAAACATCACAAAAAAAAACCCTCAATCCAAAAAACTCTAGAGATAGATACAAACAATACAAACGATACACACATATACTACCATATAATACCATCCACTTAGGGTATAAAGAAACACTAGTGAGGGATATCTTTACTCACGGTACCGATGCTTCTTGATTCCCAGCTGGTTATACACACGAGAAGATTATCCCATTCCACATAGGCAAGAAGAGAAAATAAAATCCCTATAATTGCCCTATTCTCAATCCTCTCAAAGATAATCTGGAGTGATTGCCCCGATAGGAGCGGCCCCAAGGACTCTAACCCTAAAAATGGCCTATATTTCCCTGTCACAGGCTATTGGTAGGGTGGATGGATATGGTAGATATAACAAGAGAGATATAAAATTACTCCCAAATTACTCCCGACGCGTTTCCCCCATCAATCAAGTTCATCAGGGGAGACCAAAATACACGATGCTACGCCATGATAAGAGGACATCTGGTGAAATGAGTGGATTTTCTACCCAGGTGACAAGAGAGGAGGAGCAGGAGCAGTTGGAGGAGGTAGATGGAGATGAGGAAGACGAGGCAGATGACCCGCAAGCACCGTGGCAGTATACAGTGGAGATGGAGGCAGGGAGCCCCTCGGAGTCACTTGTGCAGATGGCCCGCAGCATGCTGATTTGCCTGGCTAGTGACAGCCGAGTAGTCAGCATCCGGCAGAGGGATGACTTCTGGCTCTCCACCCTATTGGACCCTCGCTACCGGTCCAAAATGGGAGCCTTTTTCCCAGCAATTGAGAGGGAGGACAAACTCAAATACTATAGGGAAATCCTCCGTAGTCAGTTGGCCGCTGCCTATGTGCGGCATCGTCCCCCCTCTGACAGGTCTGACCGGGGGGTTCCTCAGCGCTCACGTACTACTGCCGCACCTGCTGGGGGAAGGTGGGGGGGTAGGAGCAGTACCAGCTCCATCAGCAGCAACCTGTCTGGAGTCACTGATGAGCAGCTTCCTTCACCCGCCTAGTGAGGAGGGCAGTCACCAGCAGCAGCAGCAGCCGGGCCTGGAGCAGACCCTGAACCAACAGGTGGTGGCCTACTTGCAAAGCACTCTGCCACGCCAGTTAGAAGATCCGCTGGACTACTGGGCAGCCAAACTGGATGTGTGGCCGCAACTTGCCGAGTTTGCAGTGAAGAAGCTGTCCTGCCCGGCCGGTAGTGTGGCATCAGAGCGGGTGTTCAGTGCGGCGGGGGCCATCGTTAGCCCAAGGAGAAACCGCTTGTCCACGGGAAATGTGGAACGACTGACCTTTGTCAAGATGAATCAGGCGTGGATCAGCCAGGATTTCCACACACCAATGCCTTAGGCATCAGACTACATCAGCCATGACGCCTCACCCAAACTGTGAGTATTGAGTCTGGGTTCAAACTACCTGCCTCAGCCACTATTCTGATGCCGCCACCTGCCTGATGCCACACATCTGCTGACAGTTTCTCCATCTGCCACCAACCATCTTTACCAGGGACTGGTATTGCCACCCACCTCCACACTCTGTCATTGCGCCACTGTCTGACCTCATGCTGCTGCTGTGGCTGCTGCCGTGACCTACACACTGTGTCATTGTGCCACTGTCTGACCTCATGCTGCTGCTGTGGCTGCTGTCGTGACCTACACACTGTGTCATTGTCCCACTCTGTGGCCTATTCCTGTTTTTGCCACCTCCAGAATGTCATTGAGCCACTGTCTGACCTCATGCTGGTGCCGCCTTCACCTCCACTCTCTGTCATTGTGGCACTCTGTGGCCTACTCCAGTTTTTTCAACCGCCAGAATGTCATTGTGCCACTGTCTGACCTCATGCTGCTGCCGCCGTCAACCTCCACTCTCTGTCATTGTGCCACTCAGTGGCCTACTACTGTTTTGCCACCTCCAGAATGTCATTGTGCCACTGTCTGACCTCATGCTGCTGCTGCCGTGACCTACACACTGTGTCATTGTGCCACTGTCTGACCTCATGCTGCTGCTGTGGCTGCTGCCGTGACCTACACACTGTGTAATTGTCCCACTCTGTGGCCTACTCCTGTTTTTGCCACCTCCAGAATGTCATTGTGCCACTGTCTGACCTCATGCTGCTGCTGCCGTGACCTACACACTGTGTCATTGTGCCACTGTCTGACCTCATGCTGCTTCTGTGGCTGCTGCCGTGACCTACACACTCTGTCCTTGTGCCACTCTGTGGCCTATTCCTGTTTTTGCCACCTCCAGAATGTCATTGTGCCACTGTCTGACCTCATGCTGCTGCTGTGGCTGCTGCCGTGACCTACACACTGTGTCATTGTGCCACTGTCTGACCTCATGCTGCTGCTGTGGCTGATGCCGGATCCTACACACTCTGTCATTGTGCCACTGTCTGACCTCATGCTGCTGCTGTGGCTGCTGCCGTGACCTACACACTGTGTCATTGTCCCACTCTGTGGCCTACTCATGTTTTTGCCACCTCCAGAATGTCATTGTGCCACTGTCTGACCTCATGCTGCTGCTGAGGCTGCTGCCGTGACCTACACACTCTGTCATTGTTCCTCCCTGTGGCCTACTCCTGTTTTTGCCACCTCCAGACTGGTATTGTGCCACTGTCTGATCTCATGCTGCTGCTCTGGCTTCTGCCGTGACCTACACACTGTGTCATTGTCCCACTCTTTGGCCTACTCCTGTTTTTGCCACCTCCAGAATGTCATTGTCCCACTGCCTGACCTCCTGCTGCTGCTGTGGCTGCTGCCGTGACCTACACACTGTCAGTGTGCCACTGTCTGACCTCATGCTGCTGCTGTGGCTGCTGCCGTAACTTACACACTGTGTCATTGTGCCACTCTGTGGTCTACTCCTGTTTTTGCCACCTTCAGAATATCATTGTGCCACTGTCTGACCTCATGCTGCTGTGGCTGCCGCCTCCACACTCTGTCACTGATGTTGCTACCTGAGCCCTCAGCTTGTTTTTTTTCCAGCTGTCTGACTTTATCAGGCTACATTTCCCCTTCAGTTTTTTGGTCAGTTTTGTCCTCTTAAGTGCCCAGGGAATTTTATAGTGAAGCGATTCTAAGAGCGGCGGCAGTCATCTGCGTGTCATACCAAAAAACAACATTTTATGAAGACCAAACCAATCTCCCTCTGCATATTTAAGCATGGCACAATGTTCTACAGCACCCTGCAGGCTCTGTGCAGCCTGGAAATAGCTGTTTTTTAACGTGAGCGGCGGCAGTCATCTGCGTGTCATACCAAAAAACAACATTTTATGAAGACCAAACCAAGCTCCCTCTTCATATTTAAGCATGGTACAATGTTCTACAGCACCCTGCAGGCTCTGTGCAGCCTGGAAATAGCTGTTTTTAACGTGATTCGTCCCAAAGTAACTCGGAACGAAGTTATTTTTTGCCGAGAAATCCGGCAAAGTGAACAAACCGAATTTCGTGAAATTCGCCCATCTCTAGTAGTAACATAAAAAACTGACAATTGCCTCAGTTCTCACTTGGTGTTGTCTGCTGTTTTCTTAGGTCTTCTGTTTACTTCTTTCTCCTGGCTGTCAGGATGTCATCACAACATTTGATTTTTTTTTTTTTTTTACCACTGCAGCACCAGCATAAATTTATTTAAAAAAATAAAATGGACAACCATTTTAACCACTTACTGACATTTGATATATCCATACGTTATGGCCGGGAAGGGATTCCCACAGATTGATGTATGGGTATGTCATGAGAATCGTGCAAGCTCACAAGCGGTGCTTGCACGATCGCAGCATGGGACCAGCGGTATATTACATCTGGTCCCATGCTGCGTCACCCACGGTGATCTATCGCGATTGTGGCAGCTAAGGGAGACAGAAGAAGGGAGCTGCTTTTGTCCCCCTGCAGCAGCCACAGTGCAATCTCTGCTGCTAATGCTTATCTGACAGCCTTGGAATTCTAACAAAGACTTTTGGAGATGCTGGCGACATCACTATGCCTTGCTGTGCTCTGTGGTCATGGCTGGAAATAGTGATTGACAGCAATTATGCTGTGTACTGATCTCCATTGTTTCAGTTATCTGAAGATCACTGATACAAGTCCCTTATGGGGAAAAGTTTTTTTTTTTTTTTAAAAGTGAAAAAAACAGTAAAAAAAATGTAAAACACAAAAAATAAAATAAAAACACACACACCACCCTTTTCCCCTTTACAGATGTCAATCACCCCCAAAAAGATCAAAAATCAATAAAGTATCCACAGTTGGTATCGCAGCATGTATAATGACTAGAGATGGGCGAATTTCTCAAAAATTCGATTCGGTCACTTCGCCAATTTCCGACAAAAAAAATTGGGTCCGAATTACTTCGACCGTCGCGTTAAAAAGCAGTACCGGGCTGCACAGACCCTGCGGGGTGGTAAACGTTGTCCCATGCTTAAAATGCAAAGGGATTGGTTTGGTCTTCATAAAATGTTGTTTATAGTATACAGAATGATTTCCCGCCCCTTAAATTTTCCCCCCACTAAAAATTCCCTGGGCATTTAAAGGGCAAAACGCCCAAAAAAATCAAGGGGGAATGTACCCCGAAAAAGTCATGGAAAAGCGAAAGCGGAAAAAAAAAAGCTGAGAGCTCAGGTGGCAACATTAGGGCAGAGTGGGGAGGTGACGGGGGCGCCACAGCACATGAGGTCAGGCAGTGGCACAAATTCTGGAGGGGCAAAAACGAGAACCCAGAGGGGCACAAGATGAGAGCGGGGTCACGGCGGCGCGTATAGGTCGGGCAGTGGCACAAGCATTTGGAGGCGGCAAAACAGTATAGGCCCACAGATGGCAAATGAACATGTGGAGGTCCGAAGCAAGCAGAGATGGGCAGTGGCAAATGAAATTGGGGGCGCAAAACAGTATTGGGCCACAGAGTGGCACAATCACACGTGTGGGGTACGGCGGCAGAGATGAGATAGCAGTGGACAATACATTCTGGAGGGGGCTAAACAGTTTAGGCCACAGAGTGGCACAATACACAGTGGGGAGATTACGGTGGCGCAGTAATAGATCAGCTGTCACAATGACATTCTGGAGGGGAAAAACAAAATTAGCCACAGAGGCACAATCACACAGTGGGGATCACGGGCACAAAATGGGGTCAGGCGTGGCCAATACATTCTGGGGGGCAAAACAGTATTGCCACAGAGGGGGCACAATGATACGGTGGGGGGGGTCACGACCACACATGAATGGGGGATGGCACAAGAATTTGGAGGGGCAAAAGATTGGGCCACAGAGGGGCACAATCACACAGTTGGATCACGACAGCACAGAGAGATCAGTCAGTGGCACAATTACATTCTGGAGGCAGCAAAACATAATGGGCCACAAGTGGCACAATCACACGTGTGGGGGTTTACGGGGGCAGCAGTATGAAACGGGCATGGCAAAAATGACATTTTGGACGGCAAAACATATTAGGCCACAAGTGGCACAATCACACGGGTTGGAGGTCACGGCGGCAGCATATGAGGTCGGGCAGGGGCACAATGAATTTGGGGGGGCCAAAACAGTATTGGGCCAAAAAGGGGCAAATTTTAACATTGGAGGTACGACACACAGCATGAGATCGGGATGGGCAAAATGACATTCTGGAGGGGGCAAAACAGTTTACCACAGATCAAAAATACAGTGGGGAGGTCACGACAGCAAAAATGAAATCACATGGCAAATACATTCTGGAGGCCAAAACATATTAGGCCACAAGTGCACAATAATACAGTGTGGAGGTCACGACAGCAGCATGGATCAGCAGTGGCAAATTGACTTTCGGAGGGGCAAAACAAAAATTTGGCAACAGGGGGCACAATCACACAGTGTGGGGGTCACGGGCGCAGGTAGAACCGGCGTGGCACAATGAATTTGGAGGCGGCTAAAATTTGGGCCACAGAGTGCACAATGAACGTGTGGGGGTCACGCAGCAGCAGCATGAGATCGGGGCTGGCACAAGACATTCTGGAGGCGCAAAACAGTTTTGGGCCCCACAGAGGGGCCCAAAATACACAGTGTGGAGGTCAAGACAGCCAGCAGAGATCGGGCATTTGGCACAATGAATTCTGGGGGTGGCAAAAAGGGGAAGCAGAGGTGGCAAAATTTACTGAGAGCGGGGGTCACGGGGGCAGATGGGGTCGGCAGTGCACAATGACACATGTGGAGGCATGGCGAGCCACAGCGCAGCAGGGGCAGACATGGCACAATGACCCAGTGTGGATACGGCAACAGCAACGCACAGCTTAGAGGTCTAGAGTGGCACAAGACAGAGTTTGGGGTGGGTGGCATCCCCATCCCGGGAAAATGGTGGTAGGAATGGAGAAACGTCAGCAGATGTGTGGTCGGGTGGGTGGGGGATCAAATGTGGTGAGGTAGGTGTTTTAACCCCCAGCTGACCCCTAAGGATTGGTGTTGGAAATCCGGCCGATCCACGCCTATTCTCTTGCAAGGTCGGGTTTTCCACAGTCTTTCCCAAATAAAAACATCATTTACCCGAAAAAAAAAAAAAAGCATTACCAGCTTGTAATGGAAAAAAAAAAAAGTTATGAATCAGCAAAGCGATGATAAAATTTGTTTTCAACAATAAAAACACTTTTTTTAAGGACTTAAAGCGTAAAAAACAAACCTATATAAATTGCGTATTGAAATAATTGTATCGAGCCACAGAGTAATATTAAATTGTCACCTATACTGCACGGTGAGTGCTGTAAAAAATAAAAAACATTACTATTGTTGTAGTATTTTCTTCACCCTGATTTCCAAAAAGGATTTTTAAAGCCATCAAAAAGTCTTGTCCCTCCAAAAATGATAACAATAAAAATATCAACTCATCCCGCAAAAAACAAACCATCACCTCCGTACACAGAAAAAAAAAAAGGTTATCTCCAAACTATAATGCAAAAATGTGTTTTTTGTTTTTTTTTTTTTTTAATTATTTTTACATTTTTAATCTTTTTTTTTTTACTTTAACTTTGAGTCCCCCTAGGGTGCTTGAACACTAGGGGGCTCGATCATTTATACAGAGCAATGCATTGTATAGACAATACATTAAGGTTTACCAGTATGGCAGTTTCACTAATTCCTGCCTGTCGTAAGTTTATGTCCAGGGTTGCTAAGGGGTTAAAACCACATGATTACCACTATCACAATATCAGCGGCATGTATGAATTTTGATTCACAGATACCGTAACATCCCTTAGCTTTCTGCCATACAGCAACCAGCATGGGGCGGTGTGTTCTGGCCTGACACTTTAACAAAGTCAGTCCTTTTACAGGTCACCAATGATTCTATCAAGGATTCTCACTCCATAGCCAATCTGTCCTGTGTGACATTACTATTACCTCATCTTTCAGGCTGGCCTCCATTAAATTTAACATCTTCAAGTTTAGTTTAGTTTAGTTTAGTTATGGTCCACCATAACTTGCCTGCAGTTTCACCTGACTCCCCCACCGCAACACTATAGCTATGACATATCTTACAAAATATAGTTTTTTAAAATATTTATATTTTTTTCAAGGCCTTTAAAATAAAGGCACTAAACCCCCAACCCACAAAAAGTCATCTTGCACTCAGGATAAGAAGAACCCTTTGTAGAGGAAACCTCTAGGGAACCATGGCTCGAGGATTGTCCTGGGCTTAGATGGTAATAAAATAAAAACTTAATATGATATTTAAAAGATTTTATAAGGTAGCAAATGTATTATACAGACATTTTACAAACAGGTTGAAAAAATTAAGTAATTCATATATCAAAATTGAACAGTGTAAGCAGCTAAAATCATCAAACAAACAATAAAAACAAGGTCAGGGTGGTCAGGCAGAAAGTTTCTCCCATTTCTTCTGATGAGAGAAGAAGAAGAAGATGAGACCGGGAAACAGGTAATTACATATCTTCAAAAACCCCACCCTCCTAAATGTAAGAGACACTCCTCTACCTCTTAAAGGTGAATCACCACGTCCTAAATTCATCCAATTACGTAAATACAATAAGTACTAAAAGTGTTCAAGGTCCTCCCTTTCCACCATCATGTACCACTGTGCCTAGCACCTCAGGGTCTCATTCAAGCAGGTGTAAGATGATGTTGCAGAAGGTAAGCATAATGTAGTTCCAGCAAAGGTCACATGAAAGAGCAGTATAATTCTTTAATAGGGAACAAGCATTTTAATATACCAGTGTAAGGGAATGGTCAGGGACACACGAAAAGACACAGACAGAGCGAGGCTCTGACGCTGATCCCAACCACTGTCCCTGCCTTTTGGGGGTACCCGACTCCTTAAAAGGTCAGCCCCAACCAGAAGACTGAACACTATACTGAATACATGGAAACACAAGACACAGACAAACAAATACAAAACACAATAAGGGAACATCAGGCAAGCAAGGTTGGCAACAAGCGGGAAGCGCAGTAAAAAATCGGAAAACTGAAACTCATCGCAATGGCCATGGCCAGCGACCAGAACTCGAAGCTGGGGGTCTGTCGGGCATGGTCCTGACAGTACCCCCCCCACCTTTAGAAGGGGCCACCGGACCCTCCCCAGACCGTCCAGGTTTACCAGAGTGGGCGTGGTGAAGTTTTCCCTTTACCAGCGTGGGGGTCTATTTTGCTGATGGGACTCAAAGACGGAGCCTTTCTGGTCTGAGTCGACGTTTTTTATTGAATTGTTTAAGTTGGCCGTTTTTTAAAGTCTTATGACTCCTAGCCCAGACTGTGCACAGTCGTTTAACGGCGGATTCAATTTTAGTTTCACAACCTGTAACGGCGGAATATGTGAGGTGGAAACCATCATCACAGCAAAAGTGGAGCTGCTCGGAGGGAGAACTTGTTGTGTCTGTAGTCGAGGACACAAGATCTGAATTCACGGCGGCGACAACTACTCCCGGAGAAAGAATATTTTCAGGTTCCTCAATATACCGGTACATAGATTCTGGTTCCGCAACAGAATAGTTGAGCTCTGCCCCCGGAGAGAGGTTTATAATGCAAACATCAGGCTGATGCAGAGGCAGTTTATCCACCACGTCTCCATCAAAGCCGCCATTGAAAATGGAATTACATTCTGAAATATCGTGAGTATCAATTACAGCACACACCAAGGAGTGCACTGTTTTCGAATAAGAACCACACGAGTCCTCCCATTTGATCAACTCGGTGGTCCTCCAGTCGAACACAGGATTATGGAGGTGGAGCCAGGGCAACCCAAGAATAATATCCACAGTGAGTTTCTCCATGAGAAAAAAGGAAAGCTTTTCGGTATGCGAACTACCAACATCTAAAGTGATCTCTGCAGTACAAAATTTTATTCTTCCTCCAGTTAGGAAGGTAGAATCGACACTTGAAACTGAAAAGGGAGAACACAATGGAACTAGTTCCAACCCCAAGGCTTGGACAACAGCCATGCTGATAAAACTAGCTGCAGCACCTGAGTCAATCATGGCTCCACAAGCAAACCTCTTGGAACTAGAAACCAAGGTTACGGGCAAAACAAACTTGTTATTAGAGTTAGGGTGCTGGAGGATTCCTGTACATCCAAGTTCCCTTCCTGGAAATTGCTCAGGCATTTGGTGTTTCCTCGGGGTGATTTGGGCCTAGTCGGGCAGTTTCTCAGAAAATGGTGCGGTTTCCCACAATAAAGGCACAAGGCATTCTCCAACCGGTGTCTCCTCCTGGTGGCAGCAGATATGCAACACAACACCATGGGTTCTTCTCTAGAAGACTGAGAGGGAGATGGAAGAGAACAACTCTCCAGGAAGTTAGAAGGAGGTTTTACAGGAAAGCCTGATTTGAGCTGAAGAACCAAACCCCCTTGCTTTTCCCTGCGTCTCTCTCTTAGTCTTCTGTCAATAGTTACGGCTAAAGTCATGAAGTCATTTAGGGTCTCAGGGGTTGGGTGGCTGACCCTAGCATCTTTTACAGCATCAGACAGCCCTTGCCTGAAGAGGGTTTTTAGAGGTTGGTCAGACCACCCGGTCAACGTACACCATTGGCGGAACTCGGAACAGTAGTCTTCAGCCGAGCGATGGCCTTGCTGAATAGATAACAGCTGAGATTCTGCCCGTGTTGTCCGGTTGGGATTATCATATACATGGCCTAGTGCTAAAAACAATCTGTCCACTGATCTCCACTCAGGGGCTTCAGGGGGTATAGCTAATGCCCAATCCTGAGGTGGGCCCTGGAGGAGAGACACAACAATTGCTACGTTTTCAGCTTCAGTGGAAAAATAGTTGAAGCGAAAAAATAGATGACAGGAACCCGGAAGGTTCGGAATCTGTCAGGATTACCATCAAAGTGATACGGTAGCAACATCTTAGATTTCTGACGGGTGCTAGGATCCACAAAAACAGGGGCAGGTAGGGACACAGATGGGGTGGAAAGTCCGGGTACCGGGGTTGTTATAGCATCCAGATGTTGCGAAATTTGATTCATAAGCCCCACCATGCCTTGAAATTGGGTCATCAACTCGTCCAGGCAGTCAGTGACCGACAAGTCGGTGCTCATGTTGAACCGCCGGGGAAGTTGACTGGAATATGGGCCTATTTTAATGTAAGGGACCGGTCAGGGGCACATGAGAAGACACAGACAGAGTGAGGCCCTGACGCTGGCCTCAACCACTGTCCCTGCCTTTTGGGGGTACCCGGCTCCTTAAAAGGTCGGCCCAAACCAGAAGACTAAACACTATACTGAATACGTGGAAACACAAGACACAGACAAGCAAATACAAAACACAATAAGGGAACGTCAGGCAAGCAAGGTTGGCAACAAGCGGGAAGCGCAGTAACAAATCGGAAGACTGAAGAGAAAAATGTAAGATGAGCCAAGTCGGTAACTGTCGGGCAATGCAGTACAAAATCAGGAGGAGAAGAATAGTCAGAAGCCAAGCCAAGTCAGGTAACCAGAAAATCCAACAAGAGAAAAGCAAGCTAAAGGTATAGGAAGGACCCAATTTAACAGGCACAGGGGACAGGTAAGGGAATTCTTAAATAGGGAACCGGTGAACACAGAACAGAGGTGATTGGTGGAAAGGACACAAAACAGAATAGGGAAACAAAACTGTCAATCAAAGAGGAACACAGTTTAACTAAAAGGGTGCTGGAGAATTCCTGGCCACTAGCGTTGGCCAGGAATCAATTAACACACAGGGAAAGAAGGACTCAGTTCACACTGGTAACTAAGAATGCAAAGTATTATATTAAAAACCATGGTCTTCGTCCCAACGGCCGTGGCCGGAGACCAGAACTCGAAGCTGGGGGTCTGTCGGGCATGGTGCTGACAACCAGTCCATAAAATAGGATTCTAGGGCTAGGACAGGATTAGATCTTGGATGTGTTCCTTCTTGTTCCTGAGTAACACTCATACGAAAACAGGTATCTACCTAAATAAAACAGCCATAGGATATAGAATCATTTAGCATCTCAGATTTCAGAAATCTTCACTTGTAGACCTATTGTTTTTTGTTTTGTTTATTTCTCGGGGGGTATTTATCCCAATTACTTACTGTTTTTGAAGGTCTCATTATCTCAATAGACTCAATAGACTGGAATCTGAAAATATCAACATTACTATGGTAAGCCAACCACAGATAATTTGTCATTGGGGTGTGTCTGTTGTTAAGGATATCTTTATTCATTGTCTTAACATATTACTTACATAGTTTGTGAGACACAAACAGGTAATGAGGTACAACAACCCACCATTGTTGAATGGCTGGCAAAATCTTTTAGACTGTTTTAGACTGACTATTCTGTAGTTTTGCTCCTCAATATGTTGCCTGTCTATATAACATCACTGGGCTACCCCCTTTTTAAATTTTCCCTCTGTTCCGGGAGTCCAAAAGCTTTTAAAAATGAAAAAGCCGGGAAAGGGTGGGCTAATTACCCTTTTATCTTTTGTTCTGTTGTTTTTTTAACCCCCCTATTTTTTAAATCCACAAAAAAAAAATTTAAATCAAAGCACTACCTTTTTAAAAGAATCCCTTTTTAAAAGTCTTTTAAAACTAAATTTTCCCTAAAAAAAGTCAGTGATTGCAATTTTTCCCTTCCAGAAAAAAAACCACTTCCGATAAAAAACCTTTGCCCAAATAAAATTCCCCACGGGACTTGTTGGAGCCCACCAGTTTTTTTCCAATTGACCCATGCGGGCGGGCAATGAGGAAATTTTTACCCTCCCTTACTATGAGACCTTTTAAAACTTGTTTGGGTTTTAAACACTTTAAAACGCATATTTATTGGTTGTCCCTTATTTTCATTTTAAAATCCCCCACTGAACTTTTTAAAATTTTAAATTACATGAAAAATGTTTTCCCAAAAATGTACGGGGGGGCCCCATTTATGTTTTTTTTTTTTTTTGGGGAAAATTTAAAATAGTAAATTTCAGTCACATTTCTGGAAAAAAAGATTGTTATTTATCTATCTATCTTTATCTACTATTTCTACTATCTATCTATCTTTCTACCCTTTATAGTATCCCGTCTTTCTATCTTTTTTATCTGTTTTCAATTATCACTCTGCCCGTTTTTTAAATCTATTTATCAAATTTTTCTATAGCTGCCTGTTTGTATGTCTGTATATCTATGTATCTATTTTTCGATACCTATCAGTTAGAGATGGCCGAATTTCCCCAAAAATTGGGGTTCGGTACTTCGCCAAAATTTTCCGAAAAAAATTCGTTTCGGTCCGAATTACTTGGCAGGGAATCACTTTAAAAAAAAACAGCTATTTCCGGCTGCCCAGGCCTGCAGGGTGCTTTTTAGGAAACGTTCTGCCATGGGTTAAAAAAATGGAGGGGGAGCTTGGTTTTTGGGCTTTTCCCTTGGGTTTTGTTTTTGTATGACACGCACATGACTGCCGCCGCTCTTAGAATCGCTTACTATAAAATTCCCTGGGAAATTAAGGGGGGCAAAACGACCAAAAAAAATTTAAGCGGGAATGTAGCCTGATAAAGCATGCTAGGAAAGCTGGAAAAAAAATGCTGGAAAAGCTAGGTGGCAACATTAGTGATAAGGGTGTTGGGGGTGACGGCGGCAGCCACAAACAGCATGAGGTAGGCAGTGGCCCCCAAGGCATTCTGGAGGTGGCAAAAAAAAGGAATAGGTCAAAGGGGTGGACAATGACACCCGTGTGGAGGTCACGGGAGCAGCAGCAGGGTCGACCCGTGGCACAATCACAGAGTGTGTAGGTCACGGATCAGCCAAGCAGCCGCATGAGGGCGACAGTGGGACAATGACACCGTGGTGGGTTTCAGGGAGCGTACAGCGCAGCATGAGGTAAAAACAGTGGCCCAAAGACACAGTGTGGAGGGCACGGGGAGCAAACCACGCCGCAGCATGAGGTCAGGGGAGTGGTACAAGGCATTCTGGAGGGGGGAAAAAAAAGGAGGGAGGCCAAAGAGTGGGACAATGACACAGTGTGGAGGTCCCGGGAGCAGCCACAGCAGCGCATGAGGTCAGGGCATTTGGGACAATGAACAGTGTGGGGTTACGGCAGCAGCCCCAACAGCAGAAAGGGTAAAGGGAGTTGGGGGCCCAAAGGGCGTTTGGGGTGGCAAAAAAAAAAAGGAGTAGGCCACAGAGTGGGACAAATTTCACAGTGGGGTTTTGGTCACGCGGGAGCCACAGGAGCAGCATGAGGTCAGGCAGTGGGGACAAGGCACCCGTGTGGGGTCCCAAGGCAGGCCCCACTGCAAACATTTAGGTTTGAAGGGGCCAATGGGCCTTTGGGGGGTTTGGGAAAAAAAAGGAGTAGGCCAAGAGTGGGACAATGGGCACAGTGTGTAGGGCACGGGAGAAGCCACAAAAGCAGCAGAAAGGGGGTCAACAGTGGCACAAAGACACAGGTGGAGGTCCCCGGCAGAAACCCAGCCCGGGGAGATGAGGTCGGCAGTGGTAAATGGGGCATTTGGAGGGGCAAAAAGGGAGGCCAAAGAGTGGGACAATGAACCCGTTTGTGGGGGGGGAGCAGCCCCAGCAGCGCATGAGGTCAGGGCAGTGGCAAAATGACACAGTGTGGAGGTCAGGGGCAGCCCAAAAGCAGCAGCATGAGGTAAAAAAAAGTGGCCAAAAAATGCCAGTGTGGAGGGGCACGGCAGGGAGGGCCCCAGCAGCAGATGTGGTCAGGCCCGTGGCCACAATTTACATTCTGGAGGTGGGAAAAAAAAAGGAGTAGGGGACAGGTGGGACAATGACACAGTGTGGGGTCACCCGGGCCCCCAAGCCACAGCAGCAGCATGAGGTCAGACAGGGGAAATGACACAGTGTGGAGGGGCCCCGGGGCAGCCCAGCGCCCCCCTAGGTTGCAGTGGCACAATGACTTTTGGGGGTGGCAAAAACAGGCCCCAGAGTGGGGCAATGCACCGTGTGGGGGTCACGGCAGCCCCCCCACAGCAGCGCATGAGGGGCGACAGGGGGACAATGACGAGTGTGGAGGTGGGTGGCAAAAACCCGTCCCCGGTAAAAGATGGTTGGTGGCCCGTTGGGGAAGCTGGGCAGAAAATGTGTGGCATAAAGGGGGTGGTGGGATCGGGAATAGGGGCTAAGGCTTTATTTTTGAACCCAGACCTTTCTCAAAATTTGGGGGTGGGGCTTTCATGGTTTGATTTAGTCGGGACGAAAAAGGGCTTTGGGGTGTGGGGAAACCCGGGCCCGACCCCACCCCGGGATTCATCTTGACAAAGGTCGGGTCTTTTCCACATTTCCCGTGGACAAGGGGTTCCCCTTTGGGGGGAAACGGGGGGCCCCCGCCGAAACTGAACACCCGCTCTGATCCCAAAACCTGCCCCCCGGGGGCGGCCCAGCTTCTCCACTGAAAACCCGGGGCAAGTTGGGGCCCCACACACCCCTTTGGTGCCCTTTTGGGCCCAGGGGGATCTTCTACATTTTTGGGGTGGCAGAGTGCGTAAAGTAGGCCCCAAACCGTTGGTTCAGGGACTGCTCCAGGTCCTGCTGCGGTTTTGGGGGTGGCGATTTCCCCCCCCCCTCCTCACTAGGGGGGTGAAGGAATGCTAAATCAGTGACCCCCAGACTTAGGTTCCCTGCTGAGGGAAAGCTGGTACTCCCCTCCCCCCCCCAAACCTTCCCCCAGCAGCCAGGGCCCAGAAAAAAACGTAAAGGCGTTGGGGAAACCCCGGTCAACCTGTCAGGGGGGGACATCCCGCCATAGGCAGCGGCCAACGATTAGGGGAAGGATTTCCAATAGTAGGGGGTTTTTTTCCTCCCTCTCAATGCGGGAAAAAGGCTCCCTTTTTTGGCCGGTAGCGAGGGCCCAAATGGGGGGACACCCAAGAAGCCCAACCCTCTCCCCGGAAATTGTTAAATATTCCCTGTCACTACCCAAGGCAAAAAAAGCATGTTTGGGGGGCCATTTTGCACAAGGGGAATCCGGGGGGGCTCCCTGCCCCCATTTCCACATTTATACTGCCTGGAATTTGGGGGTCATTGTTTTGGGGTCTTCCTCTTTCTCCATCCACCCCCTCCGCTCCCTGCTCCTCCATCTTTTCCCCTTTGGGAAAAAAATCCCTCATTTCACCAGAAATGCTTCTGCTCCAATGTTCTCCAAAATCCTCCCCCTTTTCCCAGTCCCCCCCCGGAAATCATGTGGCCCGAGATTACCCCAGTTTCCCCAGTCCCCTGCCCAGACAGATTTTTTTGAAACTTTTCCCAAGGACATAAAAGCAGGGGAAAATGATTTATTCATCCCGTAGTCCTGGCACTGACAAATAACTCGCCCCCCTCGAAGGGGCCTCAACAAAGGCAGGTGTCCGGATCTCCCCCCCCCCAACTGGCTGACACAAAGTTACACGGGGGGTTTTCTTCTGCCCTCCTGGTTCACCCAAAAAAATCGTTAATGGCCTTCTCTGTCAAAACATTTCGGTCCAAATGTAAAGGGCGGGTTTTTCCCAAGGGGTGGAAACATCCCCCCCATATCAGAGTTGTTGGGGGGGGCCTTTCTGCCGCTGAAAATCAAGGAGGGTGTTCCTGGCTTTGTACGAATGGAAAAAGTGCATGCACATTTTTCCGGGCCCAAATTTTCAAAAAATGTTTGAAGATCGGGGAAGATTTTTCGGGAAACCCTTTTTCCCACAACCAATTTAAAACACTGCGCCTTGAGGGGCATGGACCACCCCCTCCTCGGGACGCGGACCCATTTTTCCCTCCCATTGTCTTTTTCCCAAGGTTTCCCCGATTTGCAGTTGGCGCGGAAAAAAAGCCCCACCCGATTTTCTTGTGCATGCGGGGAGCATTTTCCCTCCCTGTGTGATTTTCTCCCCAAAGGGGCAACCCAGGTTTTAAATGCGGACCCCAAAATGTGCCCTACACATGGGGAAAGGATGGAGCAAAACTTGTGGGGGCGGGGATGGGGTGGTGGTGGAGGAGGAGGGGGCCCGGACTTTGGGCGCAGGAGTAGCGGGTTTGAAAAGGGGAGGAAAAACCCGGCGTCCCCTTTCCCAAAAGTTTTTGGGTTTGTGCCTGGCCGGAAGCACTTTAAAACCCAGGGGGCCGAAAAGGGACATGTCCCGGGCCCTGACCGTGGGTTCAAAACCAAAACCCCCGCGCTGCCGTGCACCTTGGAACAAACCAAAATTTAAGGACGGCCCCAAAATTTTCTTTTGGGTAAAATTTTTAAATGAAGTGTTTGGTCCCGCCTTTTTGGAAAAAAAATTTAAACGGCTTGGAATTTCTCCATCTCGGCTCGGCAAAAATTTTTTAAATTCCTGAACGGTGAAAGATTTCCACCATTTGGAAAGGGAGGGCCCTGCAGTACCAACAATTTGGGCCAGGAGCAGGGTCACCCTGCGGGCACCTTAGATGGGGGGAGGGAAATACTTTGTCTTTTGAATCACCCGCTAAAACGGTTCGGGCCCGCCCATGAGTAGCGGGGACGGAGCCCCCCTGGACCGGGGATGATTTTCCAAAAGAGAAAACTCCCTTCGCAAGGTGGTGGAGCCTTGACGGGGCTGCAAGGGATGCGGGGCCCAGGGCGTTGCTGCTGCTGTTGCTGCGGCGGCAGAGGGACCCCCAAATCTAAAGCCACGTTTTTCCCCCAAGGCCCACCCGTATGGTAAAGCTTTTTTGGTTAAAAGAGGGCCGTTGTCCCAAAACGTTAGCCCTTTGGCCCAGGGCTTAACTTTTGCTTACAATTTTACTTATACCCTATTCACCCCCTGGGTGTCTTAGCAAAAAACTGCCACAGGGGCCCGAGAAATTGGTTTTTCCCGCCAACCCTCTGCACTGATTTGATTACTGCCCCCGGCTCCCCTTCGCTAGCCCCTGTGCCGTTTACTTTTTTGGCCCGCGAAGGGGGTTTTTTAAACCCCGTGGCCGTTTTGGCCCCCGACCTCACACTGCGGGCTATCCTGTGACGAAACGGCCAAAAAAAACCCAATTCCCTGGCTGGCCGCTGCCGGGACCGCAACTGAGGGCCCTTTCCCCTTCTCCTACGATGATAAAACCCTTTGGGCCTCCCCCCCGGCTCCCAGTGGGGCCCGGTTTTACCCCATCATTTTTTTGTGTTTCATCTTCACTGTGTCCCATAAACCGGTTTTGGGTTATGCAGGGGGCTAAACCCTCACAACATGACCTCCCATCCCAAACCTCAAAAAATACTTTCCCGCCACTGAAAGAAGCGGGGGAATTTTGGCCCCATTTCTTCGTTGCCAAGATTTGTGACCCCCCCTCCTCATTTTTTTTCATCCTCCTTAAAATTGGCGCTGAGCCCAACCCCATAGTCCCATCTCGGGCTGGGGGAAACCGGGTTGGGAAAAAGGGGCCCGGGTTGGGGGTCGGGTGAGGGCCGCTGACCGCCCCCGGGCCATCCCCAACTAAGGGTTGTGTTGCTTTCCCACTGACTTTTGGCTGGGTTTGGGTAAAGATTCTTCTGGGGGGAAGTGGTTTGCCCTTATAAACCAATC
This sequence comes from Phyllomedusa bahiana, assembly GCA_025379985.1. Taxonomy (NCBI): domain Eukaryota; kingdom Metazoa; phylum Chordata; class Amphibia; order Anura; family Hylidae; genus Phyllomedusa; species Phyllomedusa bahiana. The sequence goes on from JAODAL010017804.1 coordinate 36,782, forward strand.
AAAAAAACCAGGGGGTTTTGCTAAACAACAAAAGGGCCCGGCTAATACAGCGGTAGTTGGGGGCCTCACCGAGTGCCCCCGCGCGACGTCCCCTTGTTTTTGCTGCTCCCGGGGTTTCGGGAAAAGGTTTGCCTCTCCCCACTCCGGGTTTAAAGCCCTCCCAAACCCTCTGTCTGACATACGTTTGTTCAAAAATTGTACAGACACTGTTTGTTTAAAGATTTGTATTTATAAATACCACCCTGTATTTGAGGGCCAAATAAACCCCCCTAAGAAGCTTTAACCCCTTTGGTTAAAATTTGGGAACCCCCAAAATTTGGGGAAAAAAAATTAATTGTTTGTTGCAGTTTTTAAAATTTTTGGGGTTTTTTCTAAAAAAAGAAAAAAGGTTTAAATTAAACCCTTTGGTTTGAATTATGCTAAGGAAAAAAATTTTTTTGGCGGTTTAAAAACGTTTCTTTTCAGACAACGCAAAAAAGCTTAATTAACCCCTGGATGTAAATTGCGCAAAAAATTTAGCAACCCCAAAAAATATTTGCTTTGAAACGTTTAAAAAATTTCGGTTTTTACCCAACAAAAAAAGATAAAATTTGGGAAAATTTTCCTTCGGCTTGGGGAATTTTGCAAAAGGAAAAAGGGTTTTATTTTTTTGGGGTTGAAATTTAAAGGTTTCCCTTTGGGGGCACACACCAGAAAACAACGCTTAATTTAAACCCCCGGAAAATTTAAAATTTCGCCCAAAACAATTGGGAAAACCCCAAACAAAAAGCTTTTTAGGTGTTACAATTGGTGTTTTCTACGGGCCCCAAAAAACAAAGATAAAATTGTAATTAACCTTCGCTTGGAATTTGCTACGGGAAAAATGTATAAAAATTTTTGGGGTTGGAAAAGAAGGTTTCCTTGGGGTCCAAACACACCAGCAAAACAACGCTTAATTAACCCCGGATGTAAATTGCGCAAAAAATTGGGAACCCCAAAAAAATAGCTTTGTAGCGTGTTACAATTTCGTGTTTTCTTCCCAAACAAAAAGAGAAAAAAATTGGGGAAAATTTAAACCTTCGCTTTGAATTCCCCCAGGAAAAATTTTTAAATTTTTGGCGTTTTAAAATGAAAGGTTTCTTGGGGGCAGCAACCAAAAACAACGCTTAAATTTTAAACCCCCGGGGTGAAATTTTCGGGGAAAACAATTGGGGACCCCAAACTAGTAGTTTTTTAGGGTTTCAAATTTTGGGTTTTTTTTCGCCACCAACAAGATTTAAAAATTTTAATTTTTCCTTGCTTGTGGTATTTTACAGGAAAAAAAGTTTAAATTTTGGCGTTTTAAAATGACGGTTTCTTGGGGTCAGCCACCAGCAAAACAACCCTTAATTAACCCCCGGATGTAAAAAGGCGCAAAAAATTGAGCATCCACAAACTAGTGCTTTGTAGGTGTTTCAATTGCGGTTTTCTACGCCACACAAAAAGAGAAAAAAATTGTAATTTTAAACCCTTTGCTTTGAATTTTTGTACAGGAAAAAAAGAAAAAATTTTGGGGTTGAAAATGACGGTTTTCTTGGGGTCAGAAAACCAGCCCAAAAAACGCTTAATTAACCCCTGGATGTAAATTTCGCAATGAAATTTAGCAAGCCCAAAAATTTTTAAGTTTGGGTTTTTGAAAAAAGGTTTTAAAAAAAGCTGTTTATTTAAAAAAATTTAAAAGGGGAAAAAAAGGCCTTTTAGAACCCCACTTGGATAAATTGGAAAGTAAAAAAAGCTGCAAAAAATTGGGGCGCCAAAAATGGATTTTAAAAAAAAACCCAAAAAATAAACAGAAAAGAGAACCCCCTTTAAAGGAAACTGGCCCCTGGGGACAACTGGAAAACCAAACCCCCAAAAAAAAACGTGAAAAAAATCATTCTTCAAAATGAGACCCCCACAAAAACGCGGCAAACCTTTCCCTGATCATACAATAGGGGAGTTTTTAGTTCCCGGGGGTTTTCCCCGGGCCCCAAAAAGAAATGAGTCCCCGAACCCGCCGGGCTCGAAATTTGGCCCTTCAACCTGCACAAAGTCATGCCCGGGGGTGCCCTTCTTCCTCCCAAGTCTTTGCCCCATGTTGCGCCAAAGTGCTTTTGGCAGCCATTTTATCCCCAAAAAAAAAACACCTTCGTTCACCCGAATTTCCCCCAAATTGACTTCGTTTAGAAAACCCAAAATTTTCCCAAATTCTAAACGAATTCCCTTCCTTTGAAAACGATTCGCCCTTTTCTAGTGCTTATTCCCCAAAGGAAAAAGATAAAATTTAAAGAAAGACAAAGGGCCTAAAAGGAAATTTAAAAAGGTCCCGCACCGGGACAAAGGGGAAGTGTCAGGGGCGGGGGCCGCCGCCCGGGGGGCGGGCTGAAAGGGGGCGTCCGTTCCCCCCCACCCTTTTCCCTTTCCGGGGGGGAGTGGTCCCGGTTATTTTGGGGTTTTTTAGGGGCCCCTGACCCTATTAAATGGCCCCCTCCCCCGGAAGCCCCTGCCGGACGTTTTTGCCCTTGGAGGCCCATGAGAAAGCTTTTTACCTCGTCTTGTTATTCCTGTGTACCGTACCACCTCGCTACCGTCCTCCGACCACGAACCTCTGCCGCCTGCCCTGACCTACTGCTTGTCCCGACTACGAGACTGCCTTACGATTTGGACCACGCTTACCCTTGGCTGCCACCACAAGCAAGTCCCGCCTGGTAGTTTCCCGCCGCAGCAAGTCCATCCCGCTTTGCGGCGGGCTCTGGTGAAAACCAGGTTCTACTTAGACTCCGCTCCCTGGTGTGGGCTTTCACCATCGCTTTCAGTGGTCCAGCGGATCCTCTACCGCTACCGTTACAGTAAGATCCGGCTATGGATCCCGCCAAGGTGCCCTTGCCTGGCAAAGCGGACCTTGCAGCCGTTGTTGCGCTATAGTCAAGACAGATCGCGCAACAGGCACAGCAGTTGGACCAGCTAACCATCATGTTGCAGCAACTCCTGGCGAACCAGCCACAGCCATAATCTCCACCCGTGGCTACACCGCCTCCAGCTGCCCCGCCTGCGACGATGGGTCCTAAGCTCTGGTTGCCACTACCGTCGAAGTTTGAAGGGGACTCCAAGCAGTGCTGAGGTTTCATCACTCAGTGCTCTATGCACATTGAATTAATGGCGGACCAGTTCCCCACGGAGCGTTCTAAGGTGGCTTTCGTGGTCAGCTTGCTTTCCGGGAACGCCTTGGCATGGGCCACACCCCTGTGGGATTGGAACGAACCGGTGACGGCAGATCTACAGTCCTTCTTCCAGGAGTTCCGCAGTGTTTTTGAGGAACCAGCTCGGGCATCCTCCGCCGAAACGGCTCTTCTAACCCTGTGCCAGGGGGACTCATCTGTGGGAGACTACGTCGTGCAGTTCCGCACTTTAGCTTCAGAGTTAGCCTGGAACGAGGCCGCCCTGTGTGCCACCTTTAAAAAGGGCCTCTCTAGTACGATTAAGGATGTGCTGGCCGCGAGAGACATCCCGTCTTCCCTCAGCGAGTTAATTCAGTTGGTTACCCGCATTGACGTGCGTTTCGCCGAAAGGCAAGAAGAGCTTCGGCAAGAACGGTAGCACGGCCACGCTGGTTTCCACGCCTGACTCCAGTATTCCAGAGGCAGCCTATGCAACCGACACCGCTCCCTATTGAGGAAGCCATGCAGGTCGACCAGGCTCAACTCTCTGAGCAAGAATGATGAGGCGGAAGGGTCTCAGCTTGTTTCTCGCAGAGGATATCTGCATACTTATGATACGGTGAAAGTAGCCCCCGCATAGGAGTGGACAATGTCATTGGAGAAGTGTTATGCACAAAATGTGGTACTGCAAGACAAAGGGAATGACAGTCTTGTCCCCAATGTGTGACTTTGCCCATTTGCCAGTTGAGCACTAGAGCATGAAGCTTTAGCCATGGAAGACCTATACAAGAGAAGTAGTGGGGTAACACATAGAGTACAATTTTTTCTTTGTGCAATACCCCCTCTTGGAGACTTACAGATTCAGTGCAGAACTGTTTAAAGTCATCTAGGCATTCTCCGTTAATGGAAGAGAAGACCAGAGGCTTGAGAAGTTGGATCACCAGGAGACGATACTTAGACCAGCGATGCATCAAAGAAATTAACAGCTTATCCTATATCCATGAAATCAGAGACTTGGAACATGACAGCAGACAGGGTAAAGAACTGGACCGACATGGTCAGACGTGGACATGTTGCATTCACACCTAGGTACGCCTCTCCCACATAGCCTTCCACAATAGAGACACAAGTTATCTTCACATAGAAGGGGACCATTACTGTTGAGTCAGGTGGGCTATGTCCACTTGCTTAGGCTCTTCGGCAGTGAAGGAGGCAGATGAGACCTTTGGAACACCGGAGAAAGTTGAGGTAGATGACTCGACCGAACAGGTTCACGTTCTTGGTGGAGCTGCTCTTCTCTCTCCGCAATGCGAACATCCATACAAGTGGCCAAGTGGATGAGGTCACTCAGAGAAGACAGAAGGTCCTGTTAGGGCTGCGTCATTCCAGGATAATTTAGGGGCAGAGTGCGATGTTGGCAGAAGACGAACATGCAAGGTCCTCAAAGATATTAAGGAATTCAGCTACGGCAACTTGGAGATTAGCCGCTACCAGATCGTCCCTGTCCCAAAGGGGAGTGGCCCCTACCAGGGCTTTCCCAGAGAGAAGCCTGACCACAAACACCACCTTGGACCCTTCTGTGTGGAACTGTTTAGCCATAAGTTCCATGTGCATGGAGCACTGTGTGATGAAACCCCGACAGGCCTTGGGGTTTCCGTCATACTTGGAGGGCAAAGCAAGATGCAGCTTGGGACCAACCGACGCCACATGAACCGTTGGTGGAGAAGTAACAGCAGGTGGGGGTGACAGTTGCTGGACTGCAGAGAGCTGGTGCAACATGGTGGTCAGCTGGTTAATATGTTGCGAATGCTGGGCAACCACAGTCGTGATGTCGCACAGTCTTTGCAGGAGCACCATTGTGGGATCCATGGCCAGATCCAACTGTAAAAGTTGGTTTACTATATAGTTAAGCCTAAGGCAAGCGGTAGTATAAGTAATGTCAGAGAGTAGAGTCTAAGTAGGTCCCGGTACTCACCAGAGCCCGCTGCAAGCCAGGTTGGGCTTGCTGTGGCGGGAGACCACCAGGTTGCTACCCATGATGTGTCTTGCTTGCGATGGCAGCCAGGGTGCAGCGTAGTGCAAAATCAGTAGTCAACTTGTGGTCGAGGACAGATAGGTTAGGACAGGCGGCAAACAAGGTCAGTGGACGTAGCAAGGGTCAGAAACATGGCAGAACTGGAACATTATGAGAACGCTTTCTCTATGGCAAGGTGCACTATAGATCCGGAACTGAGTGCAGGGAGTGGCCAGGAAATATAGGGTCAGCTCCTTGCAATTATCCATATAGTGGCATGCTGGTCCTTTATATCTCACTAACCAAGTAAACCGAGGGTTTCTTAAATTTTTCCAACCAATATGCAAGGTAAAAAGCAAACAAATATGACAAGCACAATAGCACCCAACAAATTCTAAGATAAATGCAAACATTTTTGAATTTGTAGCATATTTGGACTAAATAACTACAATATTTATTATATGTATACGGGAGCAATAATTAGAAAGTGGAAGACATACAAGCCCACTGATAATCTCCCTAGATATGGGGCTCCACGCAAGATAATAATAATAATATTAATAATAACGTCTCCCAACCGTCCAAGAGCAGTTTGGTGATCAACAATGCCTTTTCCAGCATGATGGAGCACCTTGCCATAAAGCAAAGGTGATAACTAAATGGCTCAGGGAACAAAACATAGAGATTTTGGGTCCATGGCCTGGAAACTGCCCAGATCTTAATCCCATTGAAACTTGTGGTCAATCATCAAGAGACGGGTGGACAAACAAAAACCAAAAAATTGTGACAAAATGCAAGCATTGATTGTGCAAGAAGGGACTGTTTATCATCAGGAATTAGTCCAGAAGTTAAATTGAGAGCATCCCAGTGAGAATTGCAGAGGTCCTGAAGAAGAAGGGTCAACTCTGCAAATATTGACTTGCTGCATTAACTCATTCTGTAAATAAAAGTTTTTTGTTAATCATAAAAATATTGCACTTTATTTCTGTATGTGATAAAAACATCTGACAAACACACATAAAAACCAGAGGGGAAAAAGATCATGTGAAAATATAATATTTGTGTCATTCTCAAAACTTTTGGCCATGACTGTACATGTACGGACCCATCTGAAGTTTTCTAGAGAGCATTTGGATGATCCAGAAGAGCATTGGGAGAATGTCATATTTTCAGATGGAACCAAAGTAGAACTGTTTGGTAGAAACACAACTCTCGGTTTGAAGGAGAGAGAATGCTGAGTTCACCAAAGAACCCCAACTACGGGGGAACATGGGTGGCACTCATGTTTTGGGGCTGTTTCCTGAAAAGGGGAAAAGGGACGACTGATCGTTATATAAAAAAAAAAGGGGGGGCCGGAGGGAGATTTGAGTGCAAACCTCCTTCCACCAAAAGGGGCATTAAAAGTAAAACATGCTGGGTCTTTAAAAGGGGACAATGTTTCCCAACACACTGCAGGCAACAAGGGGGGTTCAAAAGAAGCATTTCTGGGTCGGGAGTTGGGTAGCCAACACCAAAGAAAACCTTTAAGGAGTTAAAAAGTCCGTTTTTTCCCAGTACGCCCCAAAAACACTGCTCTAGGGGAGATCGATGGGGAAAGGGGAAACAAAATTAGCACAATTGGCCAAACCCTTTGTGCCAACAAAGTATATATAACAAAGTATTGAGATGAACTTTTGTTATTGGCCAAATACTTATTTTCCACAATAAATTCTTTCAAAATCAGGCAATGTGATTTTCGGGATTTGTTTTCTCATTTTGGGCCACATATATAAAACTGTTTAGGTCTAAAACTCACTTTTTTTGCCCATAGAACCAGGGGCAAAAAAGTGATTTTAGACCCAAACATTTTAAAATGTACCCTTTGTTTTCTCAAGTTAAGGTCTTCCTTGATTAAATTACACCCTCTTCTTTTTTTTAAAGTGGAAAACTTGCAAAATTGGGGCTGACAAAACCCTTTTTTCCCCACTGAATACCAACTTCAATATTTTGTCACAACCTGCTGCACAATTTATTTTATCTACACCCACCACAGGGATTTTTGTTTACACTGCATCAATTTTTTCTTTCCTGCGTTTCCAAGAGCCATAACTTTTTTTTTGTCCACATGTTTTTTTTTGTCTACATCTACATCTTTTGCAGAACAAGGTGTACTTGTATATATTTTTATATACTACCCATTACCATACTGATACTGTACAACGGGGTTATCATATACCAAATCAGCTTTATCTATTTTTTTGCATTTTCTTAATCTTTTACTGCTTTAAAAAAAACTTTGGGCCTTATCTATTAAACTGTCTAAGTGTAAGACTGTCCTTTTTGCCCATAGCAACCAATCAGATATTAGTTTTCATTTTTCCAGAGCAGAAAAAGAAATAAGAGCTATGCTATGATTGGTAGTTGTGGGCAATGAGGACAGTCTATTGCTTAGACAGTTTCATAAATGAGGACCATTATTATTTTTCAACTCCATAAGGACACAGCTATTTTCAGATTTTTTTTTTCTCCCTGCCTTCCAAGAGCCATAACTTTTAAAATTTTTCTGCCTACATTAATGTATGAGGGCTTGTTTTTTGTGGGACGAGATATGCTTTTTAGAGGTTTCATTTATCATACTATATAATGTACTTGGAAATCCCCAACAAATTAATTATGGGGTTGAACGCTTTTTTGTGGGGGTTTAATTTTTATGGATTTCACTTTTTGTTATAACTTACATAATATCTGCTGTTTCATCGATAGCAAATTGATATACCGTAAATATTCGAGTATAAGCCGACATTTTCAGTACATTTTTACTCAGCTTATACTCAAGTATATATGTTATACAAGTTCTATGTATCCAAAGTACAACTCACCTCACCTGAAAGTGCTGGCTTTTCCCAGACCTGTGAGGATGTCACATGGAAGAGAGAAGTCATGTGACTGCGTGGTGCTTCCAGGCCTGTGATATGCACAAGGAGGGGGGGTGTCATGTGATGCTGCTCAGTTATTGCAAATTCTGCTGTACTGGTTGTGATCACTGCTGGATTAGCTGAAGCAGAGCTGTGTATGTGTATGGTATATGTGCCTGCAGCAGAGCTGTGTGTAATGTGCATGTAACAGAGCCTTATGTGTGTAATATGCATGTATCTGAGCTGTGTGTGTAAAGGAGCTAATTGCTGGGGACAGCCCTACTTAGCTAATTACAGGGACATCTCTACTTAGCTAATTACAGGGACAGCCCTACCGGACTAATTACTGGGGACAATCATTTCATACATCATGGCACAAAGATCTCTAGTTGCTGTTCTTGCTATGGCTGTCTGTTCTGGTTAATGAAGGGACATCACTTACTTGCTGCATTTTCTACACTTGTCGTTTACTCGAGTCAATAAGTTTTCCCAGTTTTTTTGTGGTAAAATTAGGTGCATCGTCTTATATTTAGGTTGACTTTTATTATGTTTTCCTATGTAAAATATGCAAATATTTAAAAAATTGTTTTGACCTTAAGAATAGTCCAATGCTTTACTCTTAGCCATTCTTGGATGTTCATAGCTGTGTGTTTTGGGTCATCATCCTTTTGGAGCACCAATGACTTGTTACTGAGACTAAGCTTTCTGACAATGGGCCGTACATTTTGCTCTAGAATGCCTTGGTAGTCTTGATATTCCATTGTACCCTTCACAGATTCAACATACCCTGTAGCAGATACAAATAAGCCGCACCAAGACAAACCGAGCCTTCTCCATGTTTTACAATAGGTACAATGTTCTTTTTGTTGTACACTTAGGGCCACATGTATGAACCGGTTTAAGGTCAAAAAAACTCACTCTTTTTCCCATAGTACCCTACATGGGGCCCATCACGGGCACTTATCTGTTTATAGATGCACTGTCGGGTGGCAGGTTCATCCAATTTTCATGTAAACCACCCCCATTTATAAACAAGGCTGGTCCATTGTAAACTTGGCACTTCTTATCGTATGTTTCCCCCCAAAACACCCTAATAGATTGTAAGCTTTCACGAGCAGGCCCTCAAAACCTTGTGTCTCATTTGTAAGTACTTTAATGTTAATGTCTGTACGTTTACCCTTGAATTTGTTAAGTGCTTGCGGAATTTTGTTGGCGCTATATAAATAAATAAAGATTATTATTATTTATTATATTATTTTTTATTATTATTATTTTAATTTTTATTATAAACAGGTTCATACATGTGGCCCTTAGTTTTTGGGTCTGTGAACATAGCACTAATGTGCTCCAGTTTTGTTTCATCTGTCCAAAGGACAGTTTCCCAGGAACTTTGTGGCTTGTCAATAAGCATTTTGGCAAATTCCAGTTTCGCTCTTGTATGATTTGCTTTCAATGATGGTTTCTACCTCGGTCGCCTTCCATTAACTCCATATTGACAAAAACAGTGACCGATGGTGCAATCTGACACTGATGTGCTTTAACTTTGGTGTTCACCTCTAATCTCTTTGGAAGTTGTTCTGGACACTATGGTAACCATTGGTATTATCCGACTCTACAACTGGTCATCAATTTCCTCTTCAGACAACGTCCAGAGAGGCTGGCTACAGTCCCATAGATCTTAAAGGGAACCTGTCACATAGGTGTTGATCCCCTTGCTGAGGAAAGCACAAGCTAGTGACAGACCTGCTGTTTCCAGCACTGTATCTCTTATTCTGTAAGATGCTGTAGTTTGAGACCATTTACCCCTCAAATCTTATTCATGAGTAGGTGTTAGCCCCGCCCACTAAAGACTAGCCCCGCCACTGACAGGTATTCACATGTTTCTACCTATTCAAAGTTTTAGGTTTATCAGTTGAGGTGGGTGGGGCTAGCCTCAGGTGGGCAGGGTTTGAAAAAAAATGACTCTTTGAATGACTTCTGCCTGAAAACTGCAGATTTGAGCATTAAATACACAAAAACTGCAGCATCTTACAGAATAAGGGACACAGAGCTGGGAACAGCATGTCTGACACTAGCTTGTTCTGTCCCAAGCCAAGGGGGCATAAACTATGTGACAGGTTCTCTTTAAACTACTTAATAATAAGTGCAAAGTTAGTATAAGAAACATCAAGCTGTTTGGAGATGGTCTTATAATCTTAACCTTTGACATGTCTGTCTATAATTTTATTTCTTATCTCCTGAGACAACTCTCTCGTTAGTCCATGTTCAGTGTTCCTTAACAGAGGGGTCCCAACAATTTTGTCCATGTGTGTAAAATACATAAAAGAAAAACATAAAGCAAAATAAAACAATTAATAGAAAAACAACCCAGCTACATATTTTATGTCCATAACAGAGAAGTGACACAATTACAAAGCAATTTTAGTGTCACTTATTGCGAACACAATAAAATTTAAAAAGTAAATATTAACATTAAGTAATAAAAAGTAATATTGAAAACATTAAAGAAAAAAATACATAATAAAGCCTTCTGTATCTTGGAAAAAAGATGAAAAAATTATATTAACATTCAAACTTGTATGTATTAAAAAACAAAAAGTGCCTTCTCAGGAGCTGGGGTAAACTGAAGTGGTTAAGTTCTCTCCAGTATCTCTCATTCAGTTGCTTCGGGCTCTTTTCTCTAACTATTTGCTGTAATAATAATGTAATAATGAGTAACACTCATTAGAGGGTTATTCACACCACAGTTTAATGTGTTAATGCTAAACATGAAAGGTCTCAATTCAAATGTCAAAATGTCAAGTGTTGGTCAGTGTTCCAGGGGCTTAGAGCCTTTTGAGCAGATATACATAGTTTTCTTTCAGGAAACCTATTTTAATGTAGCTAGATTCTTTAATTTTGCCAATATGTTATACTCTATTGTGTATTTAACTACTCAAAATGAAAAAGACACAACTTTTTTTATATTCCTGGAGTGAATTTATAGACACTCTTTGCTTGATAGACTGTCTAACTATACACTGTATACACTGTACATAACTGTGGTCTATGGCCTTTATCACATTGATTATTTCACTAGAAACATCCCTGCCTTATTCTTGCTATCTAATGCACAAACTGAACCACTTACTTGGTCAGACCATGCACCAACTACTGTATCAGAAAAATAGCACAGCATGTACCACATTTTTTCAGTTAAAATGACGTCCATCACGATAGAAACCCGACAGACCCCACTATTCAATGGGTTCCATTAGGTGACATTGGTGTCTGTCATTTAATGGACCCGATACCACCTTCGCCATGGAGGTTTCAAATGGAACCTCTGACACAGATATGTACTGGACCTTAGTTTTATACTAAATGTAATGTCTTGAACCCTTTTGCACTTGTAAAACGTTGCTTAAAAGACTCATTTTTAGGGATGGAATGAAAGCTTTACTAAGTATGGTTAAGAATGGAATCTCTGACACATATATTGTATATACAGCATTAGTTTTACACTGAATTTAATGTTTTGCAGCTGTGAATCTTTGCCTAAAAGACACATTTGTAGGGATGGGAATGAGGAGCTTGCTTACTTTGCTCATGACTAGTGATGAGCGATTGTGTCAACTATCGTTATCAATTCGATAGTCGATATCGGCAATTATCATGAAGATTTCCGACCATTAAAGTCTATGGGAGAGGAACAACACCTTCATTTTTACACCCAAACAGGGCTGGAGAAGCTGGAATTAACATCCACATCAGCAAACTGGATACGTGCTACCATCTTAGGCAACACGAATTAGGTTATAAAGTCCTCAGAGGAAAACACTCACAGATTATTACAATCCCTGTCTTGTACCACAGCATGACCCTTAAACCGCATGACCCACAAATAAAACAATGTCGAAGGCAGTAGTATTTGTTTTTTTTTTTTAAATATTTTTTTTTGTTTTTTTTTTTTAAACCATCATTATACTTGACTGGCACATTGTACTATCTCTGTCCTGGAACGCCGCCAATGACCATTATGAACATGTCTGACACCACTGATTAAAAAGTGCAGAAAAAGGAGTAGATTGGAACGACCATTTTAGTTGAAACTGGTCATTGACTATTACATGGTCCGTACCGCAGCAAGACCTCAAACCTGCGCCCATGACCACACAGATTAAAAGTGCCAGAAAAAGGAGGTCTTTGGAACCACCATTTTAGTTGAACTGGACATAGGGACATATCCCTGTCCTGGATCGCGCATGGACACTTAAACCTGTCTGACCCACAGATTAAAAAAGTGTCAGAAAAAGGAGTCTTTGAACTACCATTTAGTTGAAAAACTGGACATTGACTATACTGATCTGGACACAGTATGACCATTGTAACGTCTGACCCACAGTTAATAAAGTGCTGGAAAAAGGAGTCTTTCAACCACCCTTTTAGTTTGGAAATCCGGATTCATTGACATATAAGCTGTTCTGTACCTAACAGTATTGACCATTAAACCTGTCTGACCCACAGATTAAAACTCGTGCCGGAATAAGGAGTCTTTGAACCACATTTTAGTTGAACTGGACATTGGACTGATACCTGTCTGGTACCGAGTATGGACCATTAAACCTGTACTGACCCACGTATTAAAAAGTCCTGGGAAAAAGGAATCTTTGATCACATTTTAGTTGACTGGCCATAGACTATGCCTGTCCTGGACCGCAGCATGACCCGAAACCTGTCGACACACAGATCTAAAACAGTGCGGGAAAAAAGGAGTCTTTCAAACCACCATTTTTAGTTGAACTGACATTGACTATAACTGTCCTGTACCCACAAGCATGTGCCCCAAACCTGCATGGACCCCAGATTTCAAAAGTGCCGAAAAAGGGAGTCTTTGAACCACCATTTTACGTTTGAACTGGACATTGGACTATACCTGTCTGCTACCACAGCATGACCGCCTAAACCTGTCTGACCCACAGCATCACAAAGACGGCACTATCTAACTTTTGTACGTGACTGTCATTTAGTCATATTTTTTGGTAAACTGACATTTGTTTATAGAATTTATTTAGGGAAGTTTTTATTTATAGTTTTACATTATTATCATTTTGCATATTTCAAGTGTGATAAATACAACAGTTCCACCGCCTCCCTACGCAGTTTTAAGGTATTTTGTGTCTACATGTGCTAGATGTGTTAATTTGTTCGCCACACCCCAAATAAGTAACTAAAAAAGGTCCTAATCAGTCCCCCCAAAAAACATTTCTTAGTTGAGAAGGACATTGCCCTCCTGCGCTTCTGAGACTGATTCAGCCAATCAATTCCATTGCTCTTCATTTTTCCTCCTAATCCTTCTTCAGTGATAGGGACAGGACGTCCCCCGAGAGATACAAATGATGCGATCCCAAATTGATCCTGCTGCCCTAGTCTCCTTTACTTTTTCTTTTTTTTTGCCTGCCCAAGAAAATTTTTTTTTTTTAAGCCTCAAAGTTGTGCAATTTGTGTCCTGCCCTGGAGCCCTTTGTTGACACTACTTAACTCACAGAAATCACTTTTTCAAAATCTGTTTTTAGAGAAATTTGAAGCTCTCCTGATGTGCCCCTCTTACGGTGGAGAGCAAGTGCTGCGTCATCATCTGTTAAACACAGGAGGCTGCAAGCTGCTCAGGGCCGAGAGCTTACATGTGGGTGCTGGTGCAGTAGATCAGGCTAGCATATGTCAGAACATTAACACAAAGGTTCAGCTAGCAGGGCCCGAGTTACAGTGTGCGGTGAGAACACAGGCTGGCCGTCCCTCATCCGTGTAACACGGCAACAATTTACATTTCATGACGCAGCAACGAAAAAGAGTCGTGCTGTAAGCAGAGTGCAGAGCGGAAGTGTGAGGTAAGACCTGCCAGCTTCCTCAGTACACAGTCAAGACCTCGGTAGCACACTTGCCCCTCCGTATGAGATGCGGAACAATTGAGCTTCACTTGGAAAATAATTCCATCCCGCATAAACATGGATCACTATAATGTCTACCATATGGTATTACCACGGCTACTGTCACTCCACACCTAGCTACACAATGGTTAACGCTCCTGTTCCACCCAGGAGCCCTTTTTCTTGGACTTGTCTTTTTTCTCATTTTACTCAAGTGCTGGAGGGAAAAATGTCTCTGTTCTTTCTGTTCTCTCTTTATCCCTGCTCCATACTCCATGTCCTCGAATAACCTATATCTGGTCATAGTCTTCCTGTACCTCCCTTGTACAATTCAGTGGAATATGTGTTCCAGCTATTTTGTACATGCAAAGTTCTTTAGTAGTTTAATTCTAGATATACACATTTTTAAAATAGAATGGGAATCCCCATCTCTCGTCTTTGTTGCTCTTGTTTCTTTCAATTTAAGATAGGATTGTCTCACGACAGAATTCTAGCATGTTAAAGTTCTTGCAAAGACAAGTTCATTTTGAATATGTGTCCATTAAACATTGTCCTACCTATCCTGGTTTTGACAGCACCATGCACATAAATTTCGCAAAACATCACTCTTGTGCCCCTCTTGACAAGTGTGAACAACAAAGTTTGTTAGAAAACGCAACATTTTTTTTTGTGTATAAGACTGTAGTATACGCTGCATTTCACACCAATGCGCCCAAAATTCAAAAATGACCTCATTGACGCACTGTTGACATATTGTGGAAGAACCAATTGTTCTGTTAGAAACCACATTTTTTATAAATAAAGACCGTAGTATAGCGCATTTCACAGCAACATGCCCCCAAAAAATTCAACAAACATGACCCTTGAGCACTGTTGACAATTGTGAGACAAATGTCTGTTAGAACCACATTTGTTATAATAGGACCTGTAGTATAAGCTGCTGTGTTCCACAAGCAGCATTGTACCTAAAATATTATAAAATTACTTCTCAGCACTGTTGAAAATTGTGAGGAGAAATGCCACTTAGAAAGCTAATTTCTGTTCCAAAGGACCATGGATCATAGCTGTATTCTCACAGCAACGTCATGACCCAAACTCCACTGACATGGGGTTGTTGAAAATTACAAGATGATGTGAGTAACATGGAATACGTTTTTTTCATGAAACATTGTCACAATTGGTGTTGTTTAACAGTCTCTTCACCGCAAAAACAGAAAAATGAACTTTTGGGAACTGAGAATAAAAAAATTCAGACAAGAATATGATCATTTAAAAATAAAATTCAAGAGGACCATTTGTTTGAAGAGGAATGTGAAGTAGACCGGCAATAATCGGTGGACCTTGGACAATTGGAGCACAACATCATCAGAGATCCATCCTGATTCAATCTTGATGAAAGTCAAAACGATCAACATTTTGTGTTGGACACCGTTGTTATCAATAAACCAAAAGCCGGATGCGTTATGTCTGTAATGACTCCTCCAGCTGTGTGAAGGTCCGATCAGATTAAGACGCTGGCTGATGGGCAGTGACAACAACCTCTATGGCGTTGGCGAGAGAGTCGGGCCATTCATGCTATTTTGGTGTACCCATAACGTCGATTGGGTACGGTACATATCACAAAAGCAAAAAAAAAAAAATAAAAATAAGGTGTTGAGACGCAGATAGAGCGTGACACATATGATCTTTAAGCTGGTTGTCATGTGTGGTGTTTGCTGTGACCTGCATTACCTGTGCGTTGGTGAGGTGGTAAAAGTAAGAGATCGGCCAGAGGTCAACATTAGGCTTCTGCCATAATGAATGTCTGCTGTGCTGCTTGGCACTCTACTGCTGTCACGTTGCTGACGTTGTTCACCGTGACATTTGGGGAAACGTGGAAGCAGACGCAACAGATGTCTCCAATTGATCAATCGCATGTCTACAATTCCATGATAGTTTACTCTCTATATTTGGGCGGGAGAGGAGAAGTGCTGAGTTTTGCTTTGTACCGGGGTCGAAGGCAGGGTGCACCCAGTTAAACTGTTGTCATTTTGCTGGCCTTAATGTGAGGGATCATGGTGAGGAAAATGAGAGCATGTCCAAGCACTAATCTGAGAGATGGAGCCTTGCGATTTTCCCAAGCCCTCTGGGTCGAGGGTCGACTAGCAAACTGATCTTCCTCATCCGCCTCATATACGTGCCAACCTCTTTCCAAGGCAGGGACATCGGTAACGTGGTGTCCAGGAATTACCTCCATCATCGCCGTCCACTTCTCCGCTCTAAAACAGCCCTGACTTGCCTCAGCTGCTGTACCTGGAGAGCTGGGGCAGCTCGGCTTGCAACTAGCCCAGGGACTCCCGAACCATGCTTAATAAAGACCGATAAAATGTGAAACTGTCGGCCTCTGGACTCTCGACGGAGAGAAAGGATCTGTGTCCGCATCTGTGTCCGTATTCTCTCCGTCGCTGGTGGGACTTGATGTTTCAGAGTGTCCACGATCGTTCACAGAAATCTAAGAATAACCACACAAAGGTCATGTGTGACATGAGGGCATACTGTCCGCACTGACCATTTTGGTCGGCATATTAAAAACTGGCATAGGATGGTGCAGAGCTCTTCACCTGTCCATCTCGGTGGCCGCATACCCTGAGGTCCGCAACGCTGACTTTATAGGCACCATGTGTCACTTCGTACTGCGTTAATGACACTGCGCTGCAGAGCCACAATCGCTGGAGCATGGGGAGGGTGGAATTCCAGGTGTTTGCAACGTCATACAATGAGCACGGTTGACAGGGAGGGCAGCTGGACGCTGCAAAGCAGCCTGTGGGATGAAGCAGGGGTGCAAACTAGGCGGAAGTGTGAGCTCTAGCCCTCGAGCCTTCCTAGCAGGCAGTCCAGACCCCGGGTAGCGCTTAGAATTCTGGACGGCGAGGTTCATACGTGTGATCCAGGCAAGGGATGTGCTCCAGACTACGCATTCTTAAGGACGGCCAGCAGATTTCAACGTTATCGCACACCACCCTTGACTGGCAAAGGTTCTTGTCACCCAGCTATGCGCTCGGTCTCGTTGCTTAGAGGCCGTCCACAGCTCCTGACCTGTTGTGTTGACGGTCTCCAAGACAGATTTAATTTCAACACGGCTGGTTCTATGGGCACGTGATGCCACCATAGGACCATAGGGGAAAGAACCCAAGACACCATCCCTGCGGTTTTGAAAACGTGCGCCGAGCCGGAGAGCCAACTGTTACCACAGTAGACAACCACTCCAGCTCACCCGTGAGCTGTCACCAGAGATATGCACGTGCTTAATAAATCCATGTTTTTTTAAAATTACATACATCTTTTCTTGTATTTTGGTAATTTTTTTTTTTTTCTTTTTTTTACTTTTTACGGGTGTCAGATGGAACTTTGCGGGGACACAGATGCAGACAACGCACTTGAAACTTTAGATGAACGTGGCTCTCGCGCCAGGGCCCTGGGACGAAAGAAATGCCATGCTTTAGCATCTGGTATTGGGGGCAGGCAAGGGCAATGACGTGGCGGAACTTATCTGTGTCCACACAGACGGAAAGGCAACATTTCGAAGGGCCAAAGCCTTGCAAATGTCGACATTCAGGCTTTTGCTTATGGCGATAGTTTGGGCTTAAAGTCGTATCTTCTGCCACGCAAATTTGGTAGACAGAAGGCTGGCTGCTAGACCTGGCACTTAATATGGTGTGCAGGTCATCAATCTGGTAGAAGGAGAAGAGGGTATGATGGTCTCTTGGGATGGAACTGGTGGTACTCGGACAGACGGTGGAGGCTAAAGCAGAGGCTGACCTTGATTCATGACTTGAGAGACATCGGGCAGCTGAAGACGCTTAGGTGGTGGCGGAGGAGGAGGGCAGTGACAGAGGGTGTGACAGTGGTTGGAAGCCAGGCAATGGTGTGGCCTTTTTTGGCCAAGTGTTCCCTCCATTTCAACTAATGCATTCGCTGCATGTGACTAGACATGTTGGTGGTGGTTAAACACCTAAGATTTTTCCCTCTACTGTGCGTTTTTTTTTTTTTTCTTTTTTATTTTTTAAAACGCCATAATCCCCTTTTTCCTTTTTTTTTTTTTTTATTTATTTTTTTTTTTTTTTTTTTTTTTTTTTTTTATTATTTTTTTTTTTTGTTTTTTTTTTTTTTTTTTTTTTTTTTTTTTTTTTTTTTTATTCTCTTTTTTTTATTTTTTTTTTTTTTTTTTAATTATTTTTTTTTTTTTTTTTTTTTTTTTTTTTTATTTTTTTTTTTTTTTTTTTTTTTTTTTATTTACTTTTTTAACAAGATATTTTTTTTTATTTTTTTTTTTCTTTCTTCTTAATAAGGCAAAGCGAGATATAGAGATGCCCCCATTTAGACACTGGCCCCCCGCTGAATCAGCTGCTTGCTCAATGAAAAAGGCCAGGCTGAGAGATCCTGGAAACTTTGTCGACGGCGAAAAGGAGGAGCGGTGTTTCCGATGATCGTGGCTGGCGCGAATATCTCAGCGGACTTGTGCGACCGTACCATCTCCCGTTTTGCAGGTGGGAACCCGTCCCAGTACTGACGCACGACCCCATCGTCTCCTCTCGTCCAGTGAATGAAGCGCTTACAAGGCAAATTCTGCTGAAATAGACCCGTTAGATCCGCAGATATCGTCATCATAGTATCATCATCAACACAGGTGACTTTATCGTCGCTGACATTCTCATCCTGGAGCTGACGGCCTCTTGATCGTTTAACCCCATGCTTCTGACCCCATACGCATTTTGTCATCAAAGAGGGTCTTCAGATATATGGTTATTCAAGTGGTAGGGTACAAGAGTTGACGCATTTGGGCGCCGTCTCTTCAGTTGGAGGATGCTAACGATGCTGGATGACGACATTTAGTGGCGTGTCTCGCAGGACGAGGAGGATTAAGACTGCTAGATGCAGGTTGCATTAACCACTGAAGGACAGAGTTGGCGACGCTGTTCATTACTGAGATTCAAGGCCCTGCCCCCAGCGATGACGCCAAAAAGGGTTCCTGCAACCGACGATCCGCGGGGTTCGTGTTGTCCCCCCAAACACTGGAAGTAAAACCTTCTCTCGTACCTCAACCTCCTTTTCCTTTCAACCCCCCCTTTGCCCCTTTAAACCCCCTTTGCATTTTGCCCCAAAGGTTCAAAAAGATAAAAATTTTAAAAGAACGTATGGAAGAGTTTTTGACATTTCTTTTATTGAAAAGGCAAATCATAGCTATTTTTAAACCCCTTCAAATTTTTCCCTACTGCCAATTAGAAACTAAATTTGGGTTTCAAGCAAAAAACCTTTTAAATGCGTCGGGTGGAAAACCAAAAGACAAAATCAATAGTTTTCTTCCTTCGGGTCTCAGGGTTTTTACAACTGCCCAGGGGACTAGGAATTGCTGGTTTTAACAAACAACAAAAAGTGCACTATCTGCCCCAAACTGAGATTCACCCAAAGCCAATAAAAAAATTCAGAAGTTACACAGATAAAAAATTTTGCTTTTTTTTCAGCGGGCCCAAACGAGAATAGTTATTAAAAATTTTCTAGCAAAATTGCCCGTAAAAATTTGGCTATTTGAAAAAAACAACCCCCCCGCACCACGGCAATACAGCAAATTTTTAAAATTTTAAAAAGGAAAAACCAAACGGTTTTTTTTTTGAAACCAATGAAATACACCAACAGGAACTAAAAAATTTTCTGAAACCAAATTTAAGCAAAAGGGTGGTAGTTTTTGAGGGGTTTAAATTTTTCGACAAAGTTGAAATCGGCACAGTTTTTAATTTTGATAAAAAATTTTTAGATCAGCGATAATTTAGGTTAAAATCTGTTCATCATCTTAAATTTAAATTTGCGCCATTTTCGGCGCTTCCTGCCATTTTTTGGGGGCCATCAAATCAGCTTTAAAGGGAATAGGAAGGGAGGATGGGTGTGTGTGCGGGGTCCCTTTAAGGGATGTGTTTTGGTTTTGATTGGCTGGAAAAAATCACATACCTCGTTTTACATAGAAAAAGCCCTTCCTGTTTTAACCCCCAGTGTCTTCCCCGCGTCCAGAGCAGTAGGACGGGGCACTCTGGGCCCGTGTCCAAACCCGCTCAGCAAAAATTTTTCTTTTTTCCCTTTACAGAGAAAGCTCTCTGTTAGCTTTTTTCCTTTTAAAATTAGTTAAAATTAGAGATTGGAAGATTTTAAAAAAGTTAGGGAAAAGAATTTTTAAAGGGGCATCTACCGCGTAAAAATCACGGGGGGAGGGGAAGGGGTTCCCCCCCGGGCGGAACACAGGCAAGCTTATAAAGAATTTTGGATAAAAAATTTACCAAGGGCTTTTGTGTAGACTTGAACTGCAAAAGCTTTAATTTTTAACAGTTTTCTATTGAAATATTTTCCCGGATATTTTGGGGAGCCTGAGCTTAAATTTTTGGATAACAAACTTTTCCCAGTAACTGCAAAGGGCTCTTTGTTGGTTTCCAAAAATCCACTTTCATTATCAGTTTTACATTTTAGATAGGGTTCATTTTTAATTTTTCCCCCTTCCACCTTTGTTCATTTATCCACCTTGCAGTTAAATTAGAATCCACAATTTTTGTAGCCCCAAAAGGGATAGGTGCCAAAAAAAATAAATTGAATTTCCGAAAAAATTTCAGATACGGGTTTTTTTTACTTTGGCCCCACTCAGGGAAAATTTATTGAGGCACCTTTTCTTAAATGTGAAAACTGCAATTTTTTTTAGCACCACAGGGGTTTTGATAAATTTCCAAAAAATACCTTTTAAATTTTCCGAATACATTAAAGTTTCGTTTTTTTGCCTTTTGCCCATTTCCCGATTTGTTGATGACCACCTTGCAAATTTTTTTTTGAATCCAACAATTTTTGGGGGTTTTTCCATGGGGTGAATTGATAGGTGCCAAAAATACCTTTTAAAATTTTCCAATACATTACAGATACCGGGTTTTTTCTTTTTGGGGCACAAAAGCTTTGTTCAAATTAGGCACCCCTTTCATTAAATGGGGAATTTCGCCCAAATTTTTTTAATAAACCCCAGGGGAATTGGGGGTGCAAAAAATAACTTTAAAAAACCAAAAAATTTCAGATACGTGTTTTTTGACTTTGGCGCAAATACAAACTTTGTTTTCATTTAGGCACCTTGCACTTTTAAAAGTGGGAAAACAGCAATTTTTAGTTTACCACCAGGGGAAATTGGGAAAGGGGGCCAACCCCAAAAACCCCTTTTATTATCCCCAATACATTACAGATACTGTTTTTTGGGACCCTTTTTCCCCGTCCAAATTTTTTTGATTTGAGCCCCCTTTCGTTAAAAATTTTAAACCAAACCCAAATTTTTGTAAAATATAACCCCAGGTGAATTTTATTGGTGCCAAAAAAAAAACTTTTTTTTTAAACCGAATACATTAAAGATACGTGATTTTTTTTCTTTGGGCGCCCAAAAGCTTTGTTCATTGGGAAAAAAAACCTTGCAAAAATTTTAAAAGTGAATACTGCAAATTTTTTTTGTCACCACAGGGTGAATTGAAAGGTGCCAAAAAATAACCTTTATTATCCCAAACCATTACAGATACGTGTTTTTTTTTCACTTTTGCCCAGTCCAGATTTTAAATTTTAAGCCCCCTTTCAGTTTTGATTTTTAATCCACAATAATTAAAATTACCACGGGTGAATTGAGGGGCCAAAAAAAAAAACCCTTTTTTTATCCGAATACATTACAAAATACGTTTTTTTTCACCCTTTTGGGGCACTACAGGGTTTGTTCATTTAGGCAAAATTCCCTTAAAAAGGAATACTGCAATTTTGTAATCACCACAGGTGAATTGAAAGGTGCCAAAAAAAACCTTTTTATTTTCCGAAAACATTAAGATAGTGTATTTTGACTTTTGGCCCCACTACAGCTTTGTTCATTGAGACACCTTGCACTTAAAATGGAAAACTGCAATTTTGTAAGGGCCCACAGGTGAATTGATAGGGGGCCAAAAAAAAACCTTTTTTATCCGAAATTTCATTTCGTTTCGTGTTTTTTTTACTTTGGCGCCTAAGCTTTGTTTTTATTGAGGCAACCCCCTTTCACTTAAATGTGAATACAGCAAATTTTTACACCACAGGCGAATTGGAAAAGGTGGGCCAAAAATACCTTTTTTTATCCCCAATACATTAAAAATGTGTTTTTTTTACCTTTTTCCCCGTCCGAAATTTTTTTAAAGAGCCCCCTTGCAGAAAATTTGAATCCCGCAATTGTTAGGTACCAAAGGTGAATTGATAGGTGCCAAAAAAAAAACCCTTTTTTTATCCGAATACATTACGATACGTTTTTTTTTACCCTTTGGGGGCAGGCCAGCTTTTTTTATAGATCTACTTTGCAGTTAAATTTGAATACAGCCAAATTTTTTTAGTAAACCCAAGGGGGAATTGATAGGTCCAAAAAAAACCTTTTTTTATCCCCAATACATTTCAGATTAACCCTGTTTTTTCACTTTTTGGGGCAGGCCACTTTTTTTGTAGATCTACTTTGCAGTTAAATTTGAATCCAGGGAACTTTGTTTTGATTTGAGGGGTTTTTTAGGGAAAAGGGTGTGATTTGGCCTTTTTAATAAAGGGCTTTCCAAAAAAATCTTCCATCCCCTTTCAAAATTTTTTTAAATTTTTTTAAAAAGGAAAAGAAAAATTTAGGTGGGGAAACGACAAAGAGGGGGTAGGACAAGGGGTCGAGGGAAAGAGAAGTTGCTCCCTTCCCGTGGTGGCGACAAACACCATGCCAGGGATCGTCATTGCAGGACCGCAGGCCCGTCTTTGCTGGGTTTAGGGCCCCGTTAATCTCAGTAACGAACTGCTTTGCCAAACTTCCCCTTTAGTGGTTAATTTCCCAAACCCGCATCCCGCATCTTTCCTTTCCCCGTCCCCCCCAGTCACGGCCACAAATTTTTCTTTATCGCTCCCAGAACCCCCCCCAACATGAAGCCCCCCAAAAGTTTAACTCGTGTACCCACCACTGGTGGGAAAACCCCTTTTTTGAAGACCTCTTTGGGTTGGGCAAAATGCGGTTTTTGGGGGCCGAAGGGAAGTTAAAAAAATCAAAGGCCCCAAAGGATGATTTTTTCTGCCGACGCCCCAGTTAAAAAAATCCCCAGAGGAGGAGAAGGAAGCCAGTCAAATTTGGCAAAAATCCCGGGGGGTCGGCAACGCCTTTCATTTTTCTCTTGCTTGAACTCGCGCTCCCGGATGGGAGAATTTTCAGGACGACGAATTTACCCGTGTTTTGATGGTGATGACGACATTTTTGGGGTTTCCCAAAAAGGGCTTTTAAAAAAAATTTGCTTGCGAGCGCTTTATCAACTGGATGGGGGAGGGAAGACGATGGGGGGTTTTGTCAGTACGGGGTTCCCCCCTCCAAAAAGGGGAGGGGGCGGGCGGGAGAAGTCCCCTGATTTGATTCCCCCAGCCAAGGGTCAGGGGCCAAACCCCGCCCCCCAACCCCAGGGGGCGGTTTTTCGCGCCCGGTTTAAAAAAGGGGCCCGGACCTTCAAGCCTTTGGGGGTTTTTTGAGCAAGCCTCTGATTCCCCCCCAGCGATTTTATATGCCGCCTTTTCCCCTAAATGGGATAAGTAGAGGCAAGAACCCTTTGGTGGTAAACCACCACCAAATTTTCTAGTCAAAATGAAACGAAAGCATTAGTTGAAAAGGAGGCAACACTTGGCCCAAAAAAGGGCCCGACCGCGCCGGGGCCCCCAAAAAACTGTCACCACCCCTGTCTCTTTCCTCCTCCGCCACCCCCAAACGTTCCTCAGCTGCCCCTGTCTTTCAGGGTCATGACAGGGATCAGCCTCCGCTTCAGCCTCCACCAGGCCCGAGTACCACCAGCACCACCAGAGACCCATCCTATCCCTTCTCCTCCCCCATTTGATGACCTGCACACCATACAGCGGCCAGTCTTGCAGCCAGCCTTCTGTCTTCCGGGTTTGGGGAGCAGAAGAAGCACTTTAACCCAAACCATCCCAAAGCCAAAAGCCTGAATGTCGCATTGCCAGCTTTTGGCCTTGGAAATGATGCCTTTCTGTCTGGTGGACACAGAAGGGTTCCGCCACGTCATGGCCCTTGCCTGCCCCCAATACCAGATGCCGAGCAGGGATTTTCTTTGCCAGAAAAGCCGCCCTCCCTGGCCAGCCACGTGTCATCTAAATTTCAAAATGCGTTGTCTGCATCCGTGCCGGAAAAGCCATCTCACCACCGACACATGGGCTAGTAAGCACGGCCAAGGCCGCTATATCTCTGTGACAGCTCACTGGGTGAGCTGTTTGGGTGTCTCTGGGGTGACGGTGGCTCTCAGGCTCGGTGCACGCTCTTCAAAACCGCAGGGAAGGTGCAGGGCTCTTTCCCCCAAGGTCCCTGGGGGCATCACGTGCCCAGAGAAACCAGGCCGTGTTGAAATTAATCTGTCTTGGAGACCGCCACACTGGGTTTAAGGAGCTGTGGACGGCTCTCCGCAACGAGACCGAGCGCTGGCTGGGTGCCAAAAACCCTTTGTGCCAGGAAAGGTGGTGTGTGATAATGGGTGAAATCTGCTGGCCGCCCTTAAGATGGGTTTTGGCTGGAGCACATCCCTTCCCTTTGGCAAATGTCAGAACCTTGTCGTCCAAAATTTCTAAAGAGCTACCCGGGTTGGACTGCCTGCTGGGGAAAGGCTCGAAGTCTAATTTTGCACTTCCGCCGTTCACACCTGTTTTCGTCCCGCCTGGCTGCGTTGCAGCTCAGCTCGGCCTCCCCGTCAACCGTCTCATTGTTGACGTGGCAACACGCTGGAATTCCACCCTCCACATGCCCACGATTGTGGCAGCACACAATGCCATTACACAGTACGAAGTGACCATAGCCTGACAAGCAGCGGTGCGGACCTCGGGTGTTGAGCCACCGAGAGTGGAGGCAGGTGAAAGAGCTCTGCCCAACTCCTTGCCATTTTTTGAAGAAGCCACCAAAATGGTCAGTGCGGACAATGCCCTTGTCAGCATGAGCATTGTGGTGATCGTAGTTCTGGAACGATCGTTGGACACTCTGAAACAACAGGTCCCGCCAGCGACAGAGGAGGAGACTGACACAGATGCGGACACGGAGCCTTTCTCTCCATCAAATCCACAAGGCCCGACAGTTTCAAAATTTCAACGGTCTTCATTGGCAGTGGTTCGGGGCCCCAGAGCTAGTGCAAGGTGCGCATCAGCTCTCAGCGTGCATCATCTCGGGCAAGCCCAGGGCTTGTTGAAGCTGTGCCGGATTCAGCGGAGGAGGAGGAGGAGGGAGTATTCCTAGACACCGATGTTACCCGACGTCCTGCCTTGGAAAAGAGGTTGGCACGAATTTGGGGGCGGAGGAGGAAGATGAGGAAGATCAGTTTTGCTAGTGCCCCTCGACCCAAGGGCTTGGGAAATCAAGGCCCCAAATCTCTCACATGAGTGCTTGGACGTTCCATTTTTCCCCCAACATGATCCTCGCATTAAGGCCATTTAAAATGAACAACAGTTACTTGGTGGGCCCCCCTCTTGGATCCCCGGTACAAAACAAAACTCAGCACTTTCCTTCCACCCACCCAAATAGAGAGTAAAATGCAGGAAATGGAGACCTTGCTGATTGATCAACTGGAGCATCTTGTTGCGTCCGGGTTCACGTTCCCCAAATGTCACGGTGGAACAACATCAGCGACGTGACAGCAGTAGAGTGCCAAGTAGGAGTAGCGGCAGCAGCAGGCAAGGTGTTTTTGTATGTGTTCTGGACCCAATAGACTTCTAGGTATCCAAAATGGACGAAGGCCCGAGCTCGCTCGCCAACGCCATAGAGGGTGTTGTCCTGCCCAGCAGCCAGCGTCATATCTGAGTGGACCTTCAGCACAGCTGGAGGAGTCATTACAGACAAACGCATTCCGGCTTTTCACAGATAATGTGGATCGTTTGACTTTCATCCACGCCTGCGTGGATCTCTGATTATGTTGTGGCCCCAATTGCCGAGGTCACCGATTAGTTGCCGGTATACTTAAAATTCCTCTTAAAAACAGAAATGGTCCTCTTGAAAACTTTTTTTTAAAATGATAATTTCTTACTGCAATTTTTATTCTCTTTTCCAACCATTTCTTTTTGCGGGTTTTTGCTGTGAGGAGACGTAAAAGAAGCAAGGTTTCATGACAACACCGTATTCCATTTACTCATATTATCTTTTAGAAGTTTTCACATTGTCAATGGTTTTGAGGTCATTTTTTGCTGTGAGATACAGCAATAATCATGGTCCTTTGGAACAAAAATGTGGCTTTCTAAGTGGCATTTCTCCCTCACAATTTTTAACAGTGGCTGAGAAGTCATTATTTAAATTTTTTGGGTCATGCTGCTTTGAAATGCAGCCATACTACGGGTCCTATTAAAAAAAAATTGTTGTTTCAAACAGAAAATTGTTCTTCACAATTGCCCAAAGTGGCTCAAGGGTCATGCTTTGAATTTTTTGGGGCATTTTGCTGTGACATGAAGCAATAATACAGATCCTATTATAAAAAAAATATGTTTCTAACAGACATTTTTTCATCAACAATTGTCAAAATTTGGCTCATGGGTCCATGTTTTTTGAATTTTTGGGGCATTTTGCTGTGACATGCAGCTATACTACAGGTCCTATTATAAAAAAAATGTTGTTTTCTAACAGACATTTTGTTCTTCACAATTGTCAAGAGTGCTCAAGGGGATGGTGCGTGTCAGAAACAGGAATAGGTAGGACACTGTTAATGGACACATATTGCAAAATTACTTGTTTTTGCAAGATCTTTAACATAGCTAGCAATCCCTTATTGAGACAACCCATTCAATACAATTAAAAAAGAGAAACAAAGACATGGTGGGATTCCATCCATTTCAAAAATGTGTTTTCTCGAATTAAACTACTAAAAAACTTGCATGTACACAATAGCTGGTAAAAAAATTCCTCTGAATTGTACAAGGGGGCTACAGGAAAACTTGACCAGATGTAGGTTATTCAGAGGACATGGAGTATGGAGCATGGACAGAGACCAAAGTACAGAGACAATTTCCTCCAGCACGTTGAGTAAAATGAGAAAAAAGAAAGCCAAGAAAAAGGGCACATGGGTGGAACAGGAGCGTTAAAACCCCCAGTAAATTTCCCAAATGAAGCTCAATTGGTCATTCATACGGAGGGGCAAGCGCTACCCAGGACAGGGACAGTATATGTCCAGTGAAACTAAAAAAGGTGGTTTTTAAAAACTCCTTTTTCCGGCATTTTTTTAATCTGGGGGCATGCAGGTTTGGGGCTCATGCTTTGGCCCAGGACAGGGATAGTCTCTGTCCAGTGAAACAAAATGGTTTGGGTTTAAAGACTCCTTTTTCCAGCACTTTTTAATCTGGGGTCATGCAGGTTTGGGGCTCATGCTGTGCCCAGGACAGGATAGTCTTTTTTCCAGTGAAACTAAAATGGTGGTTCAAAGACTCCTTTTTTCCCGGCACTTTTTAATCTGGGGGTCATGCAGGTTGGGGGCCATGCTGTGGCCCAGGACAGGTATAGTCAATGTCCCAATGAAACTAAAATGGTGGTTGAAAGACTCCTTTTCCAGCACTTTTTAATCTGGGGTCATGCAGGTTTGGGGCTCATGCTGTGGCCCAGGACAGGGATAGTCTATGTCCAGTGAAACTAAAATGTGGTTGAAAGACTCCTTTTTCCAGCACTTTTTAATCTGGGGTCTGAAATTTTTTGGGGTCTGCTGGGGCTCAGGACAGGGATTTCTATGTCCAGTGAAACTAAAATGGGGTTAAAAGATCCTTTTCCAGCACTTATTAATCGGGGGTCATGCAGGTTTGGGCTCTTTTCGTGACCCGGGGACAGGTAAGTCAATGTCCAGTGAAACAAAAGGGTGGTTGAAAGACCCCTTTTCCCGCATTTTTTAATCTGGGGTCAAAAGGTTTTGGGGGCTATGCGGGGCCCGACAGGTATAGTCATGTCCATGAAACTAAAATGGTGGTTAAAAAAATTTCCTTTTTTTCCGGGCATTTTTTAAATTCGGGGGGGTCATGCAGTTTGGGGCTCATCTGTGGCCCAGGACAGGGTAGTCTATGTCCAGTGAAACTAAAATGGTGGTTGAAAGACCCCTTTTTTGGGCATTTTTTAAAATTGGGGGTCATGCGGGTTTTGGGGCTATGCTGCTTCCCAGGACAGGGATATTAAATGTCCAGTTCAAGAAAAATGATGGTTAAAATCAACTGCCTTCTGGCACTTTTTCATTTTGGGGGTCATCGGTTTTAAAGGCCCCATGCGTGGTAAGACAGGGATAGTGAAGGGGCTGTGATTTTTTTCTGTGGCTTTTAAAACCCAAAAGTGTTTGCCAAAAGGTAGCATGTTTCCTTTGACTGTTTGGATTTTAATTTCCAGTTCTCCACCCCTGTTTGGGTGAAAAGAATAAAGTGTTTTCTCCATAGACTTTAATGGTCTTGATTAATCATATCGACCATCGAATATCTTTGTCGATTTGGTCGACACGCCCATCGCCCATGTCGTGGCCAACGTAATCCCCAAACCCACTAAAAGGGTGGTATTTGAAAAAAACTGGGCGAACCAAAGTGCAATACAGCTTTTAAAAGTTATATAGATAATAAAAATGGGTTTTGCACCATTTAAAAAACAACACAGTTACCAAAAAAATTTTTTGTATTCAAGTTTAAAGTCAAGGTGGGTCTTTGAACAAAACTGGGGGCCACACCAAAGTGAAAAACTTTCTATTAAAAAATTTATAGGGTTTAAAAAAAAGGTTTGGGTTTTGGCACCTATGAAATAAAACCTGCAATTACTAGCAAATTTCTGTATTCCTAATTTAAGTCAAGGTGGGTTTTTGAAAAAAAAATGGGCGGGCCCCAAAGTAAAAAAACCCCCTATTAAAATTTAAAAGGATAACAAAAGGTGAGTTTTTGAACCTATGAAAATTTACACCTGCAATTACTGAAAATTTTTTCTGTACCCAAAATATAAGTACAAGGTGGGTCCTTTGAAAAAAAAATGGGCTGCGCCAAAGTAAAAAACCCACCTATTAAATATTTTTTTCGGAAAAAAAAAGGGGTGGGTTTTTCCCACCTATAAAATTTTACACCTGCAAAAAATAGCAATTTCTGAAATCCTAATATAAGTACAGGTTGGTTTTTGGGAACAAAAAATGCGCTCCCGCCAAAGTGGAAAAAAACCTGTCCCATTTGAAAGATGCTTTTTTAAAAAGTCTCTTTTCCCTAATTTAATTTAAAAAATAAAAATTTTTCCTGGGTTTTAACCTATTTTTTAAAAATGTTCACACCCTAAAAGGCCCTTTTTGTTGTTTAAATTTAATAAAAGGGATTTGTGTCTCTGAGCTGAGCTGAGCTGTATTAGAAAAGATCTAGCAAAAGCCCCCGCTGCTTTTAATGAGAGAAACGGGGAAGGGAAAAAAATGTTTAAAAGGAACGGGAAAAACGCTTTGTTTCTATCCCAAAACGAGGTAATGTTGATTTTTCCAGCCAATGAAAAACCCTTACACATCCCCATTTCAAACTGGCCACCCCAAACTCCCCCCTTGCTTAGGGTTCTAAGCGGTTTTTTTTTTTTCGGCCCAAAAATGACAGGAGGAAGTTACCGAAAATGGCGCGTTATTTAAATAGATTATGCGCAGATTCTAAACCCAAAAAAATATGCGTGACCCGGAAAAATTTGTCGTTTTTTTTAAAAATCCCCTTCCATCCCAAATCCAAATAAATTTGTCTCAAAAAAAAAAAATTTTAAATACACTTATATTTGAAAAAAAGGGAAAACATAAACAAACCCTTAATTATTTTTAAATTTTTAAATTTTTTTTATTGTTAAATTATTATTATTTTTCAAAAAAGTTATTCACAAATTTTCTAGGCTCCTTTGGAAAAAAAAATTGATTGACAAGGGGGTTTTTGGGGGAAAGGTTCCTCGATTTTTTTTTCCATCCTTTTTTAATGAAGAATTTCCTTCTTATTCTAAATTTTGTCCATCGGAAATGGGGGAGTTTAATGGAAAAGGGCCCCAAAAAATTGCCAACTGGTAATTTAAATTTTATTTTATTTCACAATCAGGTGTATAAAAACCAAAGAATATTGGCCTCTTAAATTTTAACCATTTTAAATGTAACAACAAATTAGCTTCTGGGAAGTTCCTTAAAGGCTTTGTAAGGAAAAAAAGGTTTTTTTAATTTCATTCCCTAAAAAATTTTTGTGGGGTTTGTTGGTGGTATCTTTTAAAAGGGGGTTTTTATGGGTTAAAAAAGATCAGGGCCCTCAGATTTTGGGGACAGTAAAATAAGCACTTTTGTAATTGGGGTTGCATTACCTCTGTCCTTTGGGGTTTTAAACCCCCAAAAGGGTTTAAAAGGGCACCCCCTTCCTGAAAATGTGTCTTCTATTTCTGCTGTTGTGGTCAGAACCCCCCCGGGTCGTTTTCTCGGACCTAGACACGCCCCTGCACTGGGATTGGTGGTGAAAATTTCCCATTCGGGCCTTTTGGGGTTTTAAACCCCCCCTAAAAAGGGAAAAATCCCCCGGGCCACCCCCCCTGCGCGGGGTTTTATTGGCGCCTGCACACTCTGGGCCACAGGGTATGAACGGGCTTTTCCCCTGTTTTTTTGGCTTCTACTGCGCCTTCCCAGTGAATCCCGCTGTGGGACGAAAGGGGGTTCCGGTTTTTTTGGGCGCGGGATTTCCCAAATTTTCCCACCCTGCCCCCCCGCATGAAGGGGGGGGCAAGTGGGGTCGGGGGTTGGGCGGGCTGAAGGCTTTTCCCGGGGCGGGACGCGGGCACGCCTCAAAAAAACTCCGAGGCATGTACGATGGAGGGGTCGGCCAAAAGCGGGCCCCAGTGAAGGCCCCGGCCCGCTCCGAAAAAGGGCCAGACCTGTTTTTTTTTGGTTTTAAATTGTTTCCGACAGAGGCAAGTAAAGCAGGTTTTTCCGAAAATGCGGGGGAAGCAGATAGAAGATCCGACAGAAATTTTTCGGCGTTTTTCGTTTTCCTTTGCAGGAAAAGGGAGTATGTTTCCGGTAAAAATGGGGCCCTTTTAAAGAGGGGGAAAACTTTTGTCAAAAAAAAGAGCGGGAAAGTAAAAAAAAAACAAAAAAAAAAAAAAAAAACCCCTTTCAAGACTCTAGAACGGCGCAATTTTCAAGGTTTTTTGATATTGTAAATTCCCGGGAAATACAGTAATTCAATTTTTGAAAAAACCCTTTTTTATTGGTCGGCCCTAAACCAAACCAATCAAGGGAAAAGGGCGACCCGTGAACCCATTAAAAAATAAAGGGGAAGGGGTTGGGCCAATCAGAATCACGGGGGGATAATTTCCCAAAAAACAGTAAAAAAGGGGCAGAAAAAAGCTGATTGGGTGAGCTGCATGGGGGTTTCTTCTCCCATTATAGTCTATGGAGGGGATGGGCGCCTGAAAAACCGGCGCCCCAAACGCCCGGCCCTTTGGGATGAAGTATTTAACAAAAAATTTTTTTTAAATTTGGGGTCAAAAAAATTTTCAGATAAAAAAGCCCGAAAACCCCTTTTTTACAAATTTAAAACAGTTAAAAAAACCCAAAAAAAGCGTTTGTTGCCGAGACCCACGCTACATAAGGGGAATTTAAAATTTTAGGAATTTTCCGGGGAAAATACAGTAATTCAAATTTTTTTTAAATATTTCATTGGTCGGATAAACCAGCCAATCAGAATAGGAGCGAAAATGTCCCTTTTTAACTATGGGGGAGAATTGAAACCCAAACAAAAATAGGAGCGGGCAATGTCCCTTTATCCTATGGAGAAAAAATTGAACCCAATCAAAATTCAAGGCGGGACGTTCCAAAAAAAACCCGTTAAAAAACAGAAACGAGCTGATTGGGTTTAAAACAGCGGGGGGGTCGTCCAGCTTAGCCCAAACAGAGCGCGAGGCTACTTTTTTAAAAGGAAGGTTTTATGGGGGAAAAGGGAAATTTTGAGGGCCTCTTTGATTGGCTAAGTTAAAAGAGGCGCCCGGTTTTTTGGACCCCTTGGGAGAACCCCGGGGCGAAGGGTCCCATGGGTTTTTAATGCAAACTGAAAAAAAAAATGTTTCATGGCCCAAAACAAAATTTTAACAATACAGAATTTGGGCCCGTGTGTATAGTTTAAAAGGGAATTTATAATTTTTGGGGGGCAACAAAAAAAAAAAATTAAATTTCCCTAAAAACAGGGTTTTTTTCTTTATTTTCGTTTTGCCAAGGGGTTTTTTAGTATGGGGGCAAAGAAAAAAATAAAAAATAAACATGATTTTAGGGGGATTTAATTTTTTTTTTTTCCCTTTTCCCCCCTATTATCAAAAGTTTTTATATAAACCAAAATTGGGACCACTTTGTGTGTTTTTAATTTGATTTCGGCCATGTTTCAGTTTTATTTTAAAAATTTTCATTAGAAAAAACCCCTAGGGGACGTCCCCTCCTCTCCCATTTGGTTTTCCCAAAAAACGGGGCCTCTTTTTAACTTTTGCCAAAAAACAGAGCGCGTCAGAATTTCTTTTCCCCCTAGAACTCTTTTGAGAAAGTAAAATCGGGGCTTTTGATTGGCTGGGGTAACCAAGCCCACGGTAGCTAAACCCCAAACAGCTCTTTTTTTTGTTTTTTTTTACTGTATTTTTTTAACTGTCCCCCCTTTGATTTTGATTGGTCCCAACCCTTTTCCTTTGGATTTAATGGGGCTTTTTCGATCCTTTTCTGATTGGTTTAAAACCCCCTTTATAGGGTTTTGAATTGGGGGGCATTGTCGCTTTCCCATTTGATTTTGGCTGGTTTTTGCCCCACAATTTTAGAATGGGTTTTAAACCCAATTTTAATTTAAATGTATTTCCCGGCAATTCTCTTTTGCAAATTTCCCCATGTTGCCCCTGGGCTCGGCGACAAAATTTCGTTTTTTCGGTTTTTTAATGCTTTATTTTTAAAGAGGGTTCCCGCTCTTTATTGAAAAAATGAATTTAAAACTTAAATAAAAATTTTATTTTTTTGATTAATACTTTTATTTGGGGAAGGCGCTGAAAATGCCGAGATTTTTAAAGGGGGCGCCCCTTTCTTCCCCTAGAATATAATGGGGGGAAGTAGTCGCGCTCTGATTGGGGTGGGGGTAGCCAAGCAAACCCCTAGCTCAGCCAATGGTCTTTTCTGTCTTTTTCTTTTATTTTGGGAAATTTTTTTCCCCCCGGGGGGATTCTGTTTTGGTTTTAAACTTCTCCCCTTTTTAAATAGAATTTGGGGCTTTTTTTTTGCTCCCAATTTTTGTTTTCGGTTTTTAATTTCCCTAGGCTAGAAGGGGGTTTTGGGGCTCCTTTTTTGTTTTGGCCCGAGTAGCCAGTCCCAGGTAGTTAAAAACCCAACAGCTGCTTTTTACATTTTTTCTTTTGTAAATTTTTTCTTTAAAATAGGGGGGGGGAGGGGGGTTTAGGAAAATTTTTTCAAGGAAGTGGGGTTTCCCCCGGGGAGGGGGATTTTATTGGGGCCCCGGTTAATTAATTGGGCCCAAAGGGTAGGGGGGGTTTTGGGGTTTTGGGGAATGGGGTTTTTGGGGCCCTTTTTCCTAAATTCGGGAAATTGGGAGGGGGTGTTTTTTGGGGGGGGTTGGGGGGGGTTTTGTTTTATGTAATTTTTTTTTTTTTTAGGTTTCAGGGGTTTTTTGTCCTGTGTTGTTCCTTTTTAAAAATTTTTTTGATTTTTATACCCCGCACCCCACCCTTTTTTGGAATTGATTTTTCCGGCCCGTTTTCCAGCCTTTTTTGCAACTGTTTTTTCTTTTTAGGCGCCCGTCCCCGCAAAGGGCCCCTAAGTCCCGGGCAAAGGGGGACCCTTTTCCCCCCCGCAAGGGTTTTTGGGGCCGCCAAATTTAAACCCCCCGGGTGCCCGGGAATTTTTAGGCGCTTTTCGTCAGCAATGCGCCTTTGGGAAACCCGCAACTCGCAACCCCAAAAAAACCCGGCCGAGGGCGCGGCGGGGAACTTTAAATTGTATGTATGGCGCCCCCCCCCGGCCCCCGACCTTAAATCAGGCGCGATTCCGACGGGAAAAATTGCCGGGGGGAAAAGGGGCGCCCCGACCCGTGGGATTTATAATGTGGCCCCTTTCCCGTGTTTTTCCCCCCTGAGCTGGTTTTAAAAACTAGTGAAAACCCAAGTCTGCTGGCTCCTTTGTACTTTTCCCAAACCCCCTTTTAGGGCCCCAAAATTCCCCCCCCCGGGCCCCCCCCCCCCCCAATTTAACCTTTCTTTTTTTTAAGGGGTCTTTTCCAAAGGGGGTTGGGTTAAAACCCCCACACAGATCCCGTCCTTAAAACTTTTATTGGAAAAAGGGAAAGGGATTTGTTCCCCAGGGCGAAGGGGAAGCCCCCCCTCCTTATGCGTCCCTCCCTGTTTGTGTTAAAAATTTAAGGGGTTCAAAAAGGGGTATTTTATATAAGCTGCTTATATAGTGCCGTGGTTTGGTTTATTAGCCCCGAAGACAGAGGTTGGGGGGTTCAAAACCCCATCAGTTTGTTTTTTTTTTTTTTTAAAATTTGTACACTTTTGTAAAGAATTTTGAAAAAATATGTGTAGACATCTTAATTTTATTCATATACAAACACAAAAACTCCCTATATAGGATCCTATTCCTTTCAGAAAAACCAAGCAACCCCCAAAATTTTTGTGATACTTGAAAATATTTGGGGGAAAGAGACATGATTTTAGGGGGGGAGCCCATGTTTGTGTATATTTTCCTTATTGAGATTGACATAATTTTTATTTTAGGTTCCCCCCCCCCTACATATTTTGTTTTGAAATTTTGGGGGGGAAAAAAAAAATAAACCCCCGTGAGGGACCTAGAACTTTTCCCAAAACCCCCTTTTTTTGTTAAAAAAACAATTTTTTACTTTCTGCTGCTCTACTCTAGAACCCCCAGCCCAAGTTAGTTAAAAGGAGCGCGCCTTCTCTCAAAGTGATTTGTTCTCCACATTGTTTTCACTCACATGTCACTGACGGGAAGCAGAGATCTTTATAAAAGCTGACATTTGTATTGGTAAAGATCTCTGCTGTTGGTCAGTAAAATTTTGGATGAACCCACTAGAAGTAACAGCTGTGGCTTTCGTTGTGTGTAAAACAAGGAATATGACAGGTGCTTGTGGAGTTGGGCCAAGGGCTGGAGCATAAGCAGGCGGAGGCAAAGAGCTGTTTTTCCAGACAACCTTTGCACCCCCCTGCTTTAAACAAAATGATGATGTACGTTTTTCAGTGGGGGGACACGCCCCCGGGGAGGGAGAACCCCTGCTGACAGGAGTGACACTCCCCTGGTTTCAAAATTAAAATTGAGAAAATTTTGCTAAAAAGAACGAGCAGCTCAAAACGTTTAACCCCCCCTTTAAGTTTTAAAAAATATGTGTGGCGATTATTATGCAAAGTTGAAATCGGCACAGTTATTTTTGGTGATCGGATTTTTTAATTCATGCGAAAATTTAGGTTAAAATCTTGTTCTATTTAGATTGCCCTTTTTTCGGCGTTCCCGTAATTTTTGGGGGGCCGCAAATAGAAACGAATGAGCGGGTGAGTGTTGTGCGACGTCATGGTGGGATGTGTAGGTTGGATTGGTGGAAAAATCACATGACCCCGTTTTAATTTTGAAAGCGTTTCCCGTTTTGCCTCAGTTCTCTCAGGTTTCCCGAGCAGAAGGAGTTGCTCTGCTTGTGTCCAAACGCTCAGCGAAATTATTATATTTCTTCACAGAGAAACCTCTACTTTTAGCTGTGATCCTTACAATTTAGTTAGATTAGAGATTGGAAGATTTTATATAGTTAGGTAGAGAATTTTAGAGGAGCATCTACTGCTGTAAAGTCAAGGGGAGGAGCGGAGCGGGGGCCCCCGCGGGCGAACACAGACAAGCTCTATAAAGAATACTGGATAAAGTTCACCAAGACTTAGTGTAGAAATTGCAATAGCTTTATTATTAACAGTTTTCTATTGAAATATTTCCTAGATATTGGGCAGCCTGAACTTATAGGATACACATCTTTTCTCGTAACTGCAGGTCTCTTTGTTAGATGCAAAAACTCCACTTTTATTATCAGATTTCATTTCAGATTGGTGTTCAAATTTTTAATTTTGCCATTCCACTTTTGTTGATATATCCACCTTGCACTTAAATTTGGGAAACCAGCAATTTTATAGTCACCCCCGGTGAATTGAAAGGTGCAAAAAATATCTTGTATTATACGAATAGACAAGCTCTATAAAGAATACTGGATAAAGTTCACCAAGACTTAGTGTAGACCCTTGCAATAGTTTATTTTTAACAGTTTTCTATTTAAATATTTTTGGATATTGGGCAGCCTGAACTTTATAGGATACACCATCTTTTCTAGTAACTGCAGGTTCTCTTTGTTAGGTGCAAAACTCCATCTTTTATTATCAGTATACATTTCAGATAGGTGTTTATTTTCAATTTTTGCCCATTCCAACCTTTGTTGATATATCCACCCTTTTTATTAAATTAGAATCCAGAAGTCAGCACAGGTTGTTAGGTGCCAAAAAAACCTTGTAATATCCGAATAAATTTCAGATACGTGTTTTTTGACTTTGGCGCACTACAGCTTTGTTCATTGAGGCACCTTGCACTTAAATGTGAATACTGCAATTTTTAGTCACCACAGGTGAATTGATAGGTGCCAAAAATTACCTTTTATTATCCGAATACATTTTCAGTACGTGTTTTTTTACTTTGGTGCACTACAGCATTGTTCATTGAGGCACCTTGCACTTAAATGTGAATACTGCAATTTTTTAGTCACCACAGGTGAATTGATAGGTGCCAAAAAATACCTTTTATTATCCGAATACATTACAGATACGTGTTTTTTGCACCTTTGCCCAGTCCAGATTTGTTGATAGAGCCACCTTGCAGTTAAATTTGAATCCAAACAATTGTGTAGTTACCACAGGTGAAATTTATAGGTGCCAAAAATACTTTTATTATCCGAATACATTACAGATAACGTGTTTTTTTGACTTTGGTGCACTTACAGCTTTGTTCATTGAGGCACCTTGCACTTAAATGTGAAAAATGCAATTTTTTTGTCACACAGGTGAATTGATAGGTGCCAAAAAATACCTTTTATTACCGAATACATTTCAGAGAACGTGTTTTTTAACTTTGGTGCAGGGCCCGCTTTGTTGATAGATCTTCTTTGCAGTTAAATTTGAATACAGCAATTTTGTAGTCACCACAGGTGAATTGATAGGTGCCAAAAATACCTTTTATTATCCGAATACTTTTTTGCCCTGTCCAGATTTGTTAATAGAGCCACCTTGCAGTTAAATTTGAATCCAGCAATTGTGTAGTTACCACAGGTGAATTGATAGGTGCCAAAAAGTACCTTTTATTATCCAAATAATTAAAAGATACGTGTTTTTTGCACTTTTGCCCAGTCCAGATTTTTTTGATAGAGCCACCTTGCAGTTAAATTTGAATCCAGCAATTGTGTAGTCACCACAGGTGAATTGAAAGGTGCCAAAAATACCTTTTATTATGCGAATACATTTCAGATACGTGTTTTTTTTACTTTGGTGCAGGCCAGCATTGTTGATAGATTTACTTTCCAGTTAAATTTGTATACAGCAATTTTGTAGTCACCACAGGTGAATTGAAAGGTGCCAAAAATACCTTTTATTATCCGAATACTTTTTTGCCCTGTCCAGATTTGTTAATAGAGCCACCTTGCAGTTAAATTTGAATCCAGCAATTGTGTAGTTACCACAGGTGAATTGATAGGTGCCAAAAATACCTTTTATTATCCGAAACATTACAGATACGTGTTTTTTAACTTTTTGGGGCATACAGCTTTGTTCATTGAGGACCTTGCACTTAAATGTGAATACTTCATTTTTTTAGTCACCACAGGGGGAATTGATAGGTGCCAAAAATACCTTTTATTATCCGAATACATTAAGATACGTGTATTTTGCACTTTTGCCCAGTCCAGATTGTTGATAGACCCACCTTGCAATTAAATTTCAATACAGAAATTGTGTAGTCACCACAGGTGAATTGATAGGTGCCAAAATACCTTTTATTATCCGAATACATTTCAGATACGTGTTTTTTTCACTTTGGCGCAGGCCAGCTTTGTTGACTTGATAGATCTACTTTGCAGTTATATTTGAATCCAGCAATTTTGTTTTGATTTGAGGGATTTGGGAATAGCTGTGATTTGCCATCTAATACGAGACTTTCCAAAACTCTTCCATAACTTCTCAAATTGGTATATTTCTGAACATGGAGCGAAATGCATGTTGGTAAGCGAGCAAAGAGGGGGGAGCACATGGAGGTAGAGGTACAAGAGAAGGTGCCCTTCCCGTGTGGTGACAACACGCATGCCAGTGGATCGTCAGATGCAGGACCATCAGGCCTGTCATCGCTGGGTCAGGGCCCTGTGAATCTCAATAACGAACAGCAATGCCAATCTGTCCTTCAGTGGTTAATGCAAACTGCATCCAGCAGTCTTACCCCCTCGTCCTCCCAGTCACGGCCACAAATGTCGTCATCAGCATCACCAGCACCCTTTCCAACATGAAGCAGCCCAAATGTCAACTCGTGTACCCACCACTGTGGATAATCCATTTTCTGAAGACCTCTTTGATGAAAAAATGCGGTTGGGGGTCAGAAGGCATGTTAAAAGATCAAGAGGCCAAAGAGGATGATTTTCTCTGCTCTGACGCCCAGTTACTGATGCCATCAGAGGAGGAGAAGGAAGCCGGTCAATCGGCAAAAATCCCGGGCGGTCGGCAACGCCTTGCAGTCCTACTTGCTTGAAGCCCTCAGCTCCAGGATGCAGAATGTCAGGACGACGAAGTCACCTGTGTTGATGATGATGATGACGACATTGCGGACCAACGTGGTCTTTTCAGCAGAATTTGCTTGCGAGCGCTTCATCACTGGACGAGGAGGAAGACGATGGGGTAGTGTCAGTACGGGTTCCGCCTCAAAAAGGGAGAGGGCGGTCGCAGAAGTCCGCTGATAGTATTCCGCCAGCCACGGTCAGCGCAAATCCCGCTCCTCACTTATCGCCGTCAAAAAGGTCCAGGACCTCTCAAGGCTGGGCCTTCTTTGAGCAAGCCTCTGATTCACCCAGCGATGTCATATGCCGCCTTTGCCGTAAATGCATAAGTAGAGGCAAGAACCTTAGGTGGTTAACCACCACCAACATGTCTAGTCACATGCAACGAATGCATGAGTTGAAATGGAGGCAACACTTGGCCAAAAAAGGCCAGACCGACGCCGGGCCTCCAACCACTGTCACACCCTCTGTCTCCGCCTCCTCCGCCACCACCAAGCGTTCCTCAGCTGCCCATGTCTCTCAGAGTCATGATCAGGGATCAGCCTCCGCTTCAGCCTCCACCGTCGCCCGAGTACCACCAGCACCACCAGAGACCCATCCTACCCTTCTCCTTCCGCCAGTTTGACAACCTGCACGCCATACAGCGGCCAGTCTAGCAGCCAGCCTTCTGTCTTCCAGGTTTGGGAGCAGAAGAAACACTTTAACCCAAACCATCCCAAAGCCAAAAGCCTGAATGTCGGCATTGCCAGGCTTTTGGCCTTGGAAATGTTGCCTTTCCGTCTGGTGGACACAGATGGGTTCCGCGACGTCATGGCCCTTGCCGGCCCCCAATACCAGATGCCGAGCAGGCATTCTTTGCCAGAAAAGCCGTCCCTGCCCTGGCCAGCCACGTGGCATCTAAATTTTCAAGCGCGTTTCTGCATCTGTGGCCCGGAAAAGTCCTTGACCCCCCGAACATGGATAGTAAGCACGCCAAAGGGGCCCCTT